>JAEANM010001528.1:0-27527 GCA_017656035.1 Myanophis thanlyinensis
TTTTCTCAATTTGTAATCCTAATTCTTCTTGTACTTCCAGTTTTTGTTTCTTCGTTAAATTCTTTACAAGCATTTTAAATTTTTAAAGCACTTCACAATAGTATTTTAGAGTGATATTATTGGACAATCATGACCGAAATAGCCAAAAATCAACTTTCATTGATTCTTCATTCAAAACGGTTGAAGGAACCCTAGATTTTTACAGGGTTCCTCTTTTCATGAAAAGAGCATGAAAGTAACAGAGCAATGTTCAATAAATATTATAAAAACAGAAGAGGTAGATTGAGGAACACATGTGGTAGATGCCCTGAAAGCCAATTTAGCAGCTAATCATTTACAGCATGAAAATCACAGGTTTCTCCCAGTCTCTTTCAAGAAGTGCATTTAAAATAATCAAACCAGAGCTCCCTCAGTGTGGCTACATAATTGCCATTTAGGGTTTTAAGAAACTGGAAAAAAGATGCTGTATTCCTGCTAACCACCAACTGCAATAAAGATTTCCTAACATTTTCTAACACATTTCACTCCTTGAATGAAATTGGCAGAGTGAGTTGTATCCTTCCTTTATGAAATTCAGAATGTTTCAGTCAAAATATGTATACATAATGTATTTTAGAAATGAAAACTAAAAATGCAAAATAAATTTTGGGTTACTACTCAACTTGCACAGTTTCTATGTATTGCAAATTCATTTTTCTTAAATACAATTTTAATTACAACAACAAATACATCTGAGTTATATGTAGGTTTTCGTGTAAGTAAATATTTGGGGAAGTATGAATGGTTCAGTTACAGTTCACACAACTATATGGAAAATGGGTACAGCAGGTATCAAATTATTTAATTTCCCCAAGCATTTTAAAAAGACCTGGAATTGATAATGTAGTGTGAGAATTCTGACAATCAGATACTTTTGTCTCCAAAAGACACACATTTGAATATGCCAGCCATTTTCTGATTTGGTTATCCCTCTATATTACTTTTTAGAATAGTATGCTACATAATACCAGTGATTATACATTAATGTAGAACTGAAATCTGGAGCCGCCTTAATATATATTTTAAAAAACCTATAGATTGAATCCAGTTCAAACTAATTATCCTTAGTCCATTTCAAATTGATCTTAAAAGCATGGGTCATATAAACATTGTTGATTTCAGTAGGATTTAAACACAATTAATTGGACTCTAACTCGCTATCATATCTGTAATGTATACTGGGTATCTGGGTATAGATGGGCTTGTTTTCAATTTTTTAAAAATGGCAGCATCCAGATTTCCCTCAGCATGCCCAAGGGCTCCCGACCTTCAGCGTCAAGTTCAAGCTATGCTCTTGGTCTGTCTTTAATGTTTCTCTCTCACATACTTTGTGTATGTGCTGCACATGCATACACTTCCTTGTTTTTCCATTTGATTATAAGCCAAATGTAAACTTAAGCCAAACAGTGTGATCTCATTAGTCCATCTGCTCTACATGCCTCAGTTGTTCCTATCTGATGTGTCCGTACTAGCAACATTTTTAAGCAAAAAAATGATTGATTAATTTTGTACCATCAAGTCAGTGTCTACCCTTAGTGACCACATAGACAGATTTTTCTCCAGGACAATAAACAAAAAGCTTTTGGATTAAATTATGTACTACTGATGTTAAAGTGGCACTTTATGTTTGGAGTCCCCAGATTGAGATTCCAAGCACTAGTCTTACATGTGAGTTTGCTTAGAACTTTAAAACAATGGTTTAAATTCTATCAGATACAAATAGCTTTTTAAGGTGTTTTTATAACAAATAAAATGTTTTACAGCATAATAATGATCTGAACAATGTTCAGTTTAAAAATGAGTTGCAAATATAAATGGAATGAAATAGATTTCATCTTGATTTTTTTCAGTGCTGCTGACATTTTCTACTACAGGTAGTCCTCAACTTATGACCACAATTGAGCCCAACATTTCTGTTGTTAAATGAGACATTTGTTAAGTGAGCCTTACTTCATTTTATGACCTTTCTTGCCACAGTCGTTAAGTGAATCACTGCAGTTGATAAGTTAGTAACCTGGTGGTTAAGTGAATCTGGCTTCCCCATTGACTTTGCTTGTTAGAAATTCACAAAAGGATCACATGACCCTGGGACACTATAACTGTCATCAGTATGAACCAGTTGCCAAGCATCTGAATTTTGATCACATGATCATGGGGATGCTGCAAAGTTTGTAACTATGAAAAATGGTCATAAGTCTGACATTTTTTTAAATGATGTTGTAACTTTGAACAGTCATTAAATGAACTATTGCAAATGGAAGACTACCTATGTTAGACCCTTTATTTCTGCCAAATAAAATCAAATAACTAAACCTTCCTTCTCCCACTTTTACCTTGTACATCAGCAATTTGTAAATTGAGTAATAACTTAGAGTTTCAATTGAAGCTATGAGCAGCCCTGTTATACTTAGTTTTACGGTACTTAACAAATGTATATAGTTTGGGCTTTTTTGTGCTAGAATTATTATTAGATGAACATCTTAAGAATAAAGATTGTGTGTGTGTGTCTGTGTGTGTAGAGAAGAGAGTGTGCTTGTAGATTGGGCCAAAATATACCATCTGTAGAAGAGCAGTGGATGCTGACTGAAGATGATTATAACAAGTTTCACATTGCTGAAGCCTGAAATGTATGTATGTTTTAATAACACAACCCATTTTGGCAAAAATAAAAAGCAAATAAATTTTTCTGAAGTCAATCTTGTTTGTTTAATTTGCTACCCCTTCTTTAGTAGGTATTAAATATTATTTGCTAACTACTTATGAAGAGACATTTCCATTAAAACCACATCCATTAAAGTCAAACATTGAACAACAGAACAGATATGCTCTATCTTTTGAATAGATCTGCTAATGAAAATTGTTGGATAAAATTGTTGGATTTAAGATTGGGAATTTTTTTAATGTGCATTCTTAGACAATAATATCTGAACATTTTAAAACAACTTGTTAATCTTAGATCTTTTCACTCAATATTCAGATCATTGGAGCTCGTGGAAATAAATTGAAACTTTTTGTCCATTCTGGTCCAACAGAAATATTATGTAGTATTTATATCAAAATACCAAGTAAATAAAAAAATACATTATAACTAAGATAGTTTTGATCCTCCCTCAATTTCAGCTGCTGCTGTCAAAAATAAGCATACATAAATGTCCAGTGAAATGGGAATCTGTTAAGACAATTTAGGATTAAGTTTAGAACAAGATTTCTGGCATCAAATATCTGTTCTACAAAAGTTAAGATTGATATTGCAAATATGAAGCAGTATTAAAATTTTCATTCATTAACAAGAGTTCTTTGCTGATCTACATTAACATCTTCCTGTGCCAAATGTTTTGGAATATCAGTACTAAAATCAGCAGGTTGCATAATTCTATCTTTTAAGCAGTGTAAACTTTGTTCTGTAAAACAGTAAGATGAAAGGGAAAACCCCTAGTAGTAGTTTATTCTGTTTTTTATCAATGTCACAGTGTGGCCTGGTATTCCCAGAAAAATCTGGTGTTTCAGTTTGCCACTGCCCTTAGAAGCTTCCTGGTGAACTAAGCATTTTCAACATTTTTTTTTAACTGATGAAGGAGCTTCTGGAAGAAATAAAAGCAATTGTTAGCATAATGCCCATGTTCAAACAATTATACGTCTCCAAGATCCAGGTCACTTGAAAGTTATGGAAAGATAATATTGTTTACTCTTTCTTGATTCTCCAAATCTTTAACCTTTGAAGACAAGTTCTAAAGTTGTATTGTTTCTTTCCTTAGAATGAGTCTATGTTTTTTTGATATCTATCATAGAGGCCATAGATGCCAGCATTTCCTTAGCATGCTTAAACACTAACCCAGATCTCCTGAAGGCTTTATCTTGTTTGTGGTTTTATTTATAATGCTATTAGCATTATAATTTAAATATCAAGATTGTTGTTCCCAGATTTTGCAGGCAGTATAAATTTGTTAGATTATTAAAAGTATATTAATCATTACTTCTCTTTCCCTTTACTTTTCGTTGCCTGTTTTGCTGAAAATAATCTCTTGGTAAGTTACGAGAGAAGTGTTAGAATTGTAGTATTCAAAAAAAGTTATTTCATACTATTGATAACTATCATCCTGACTTGTATCACCTATCCTCTTTTTATTTCTGGATTGCAAATAGCAAGTTATTCTATTATTTTCTTCTAAATCTGACCATGTTAAAGGAATCCTTGAGAATATATTTTAAATGAACCGCTAACTGGAACCAGAATGAAGAATGAAACAAGAATACAAGACAAATGTATTATGCTGAGAAGACAAATGAGCAGATTCAGTTTACTTGAAACAAGGCTTTTAAAAGGAGTGGGGGCTGGAGTGAATATCTTGTATAATGAGTCTTTCTGGAATTAGGGATAAGAATAAAGAAAGCCTCACAGTTGAAGAGATAAAGAGGTTTTTGTTACCTGTGATCTGCTTATTTTTTTTAAAAACAGTACTGTAACTCCAGTCTGAAATGACTTGATGTTTTCCAGCAACTGGAAATACCTGTTCTTTAAAAAGCAGTGTTGCAGGCTTTTATCTTTATAAGAACTTGTTTAAATGTAAATACACTTGCTCATCTGGTTTGAGTTATACTTCCTGGTATTGTGGAAGTGCTGATGTGACCGGCTGCTAAAAATCACAACATAATGTACATGTGGGGAATATTGGCATGGCTCTTCCTACCACTTGGGAGTCACGTAATTAAACCCCCGTGAATGATGTAAACATGGGAGATAAGCCCTGCACTCTCTTGCACAATAATTATTAATAGGCTTTGTATTCTAATTGTTCTAATTTTCTGCAAAGAAGAGAGAAAAAAAAATTAAAAGATGTTTGGATGAAGCCAACCATTTGTATAGAGAAAAATAAATACAAATATTATTTTGTGCCATTTGATGAGAAGACAGGGTAAGTTATTAGGTCTCCCATTGCTTTATAAGCAGCATGAGAAATTATTCTGTAACCAAACCAGTTTTATAGGTATTAGAAATATATAATGGAATGGAAGATATGCATTTTGAATTGCATTTTTCTCTTAGAACAAGAATGCATAATTTTATGGATGGGCCCAAAAATGATTTCTTGGGTGACATCAGGACACACATTTAAATGGATTTAATTTTAAATGTAATGGTATAATGGCACGATTAATTTACTACAATTACTATGGTTCCTTCTAGTTTTTAATAATTTCACAATTTTTGAACATTAAAAATCACCATTTGAAATTTATTTTAGAAAGGTTATTGGAAACTATCCACAGATTTTTTGGAAGCAGATAATGCCCTGGACCTTATGTTTGCACACTTTTGTCTTAATGGATCAAGTTAATCATGTAATACACTGTACCTAAGTAAATTAATCTGATTTGCTATATTTGATCAATATTTTAATTACTGTGCAGATAATGTAGATAACGTAGATGCTACCCAGATGTCCATTTCAAATCTACAGTTATACACATGCCCTAAGGCTTCTTGCCCGCTCCTTTTCCTATTCCTGCTCATTTAGCATACTGGTTGATACTTTTAAGAGTTGGTTCTAAGAGTAGAAAAATTTCCCTTAATTTAAATGCCATTTGTTCCCTAAGTGGTAGTTGTAGCTGTAGGTCATGGGTGTCAGACTCACCGCGTCACATGACATATTTTGTCATTTTCCCCCCTTTGCAGAACTGTGTAAGGTGTGACCGTGTGATGCATCCAGCCCATGGGCCGCCAGTTTGAGACCCTGCTGTAGATTAAATTTACAGTGCTTTTCTATTTTTTTTTTAATTTTTTATTTTTTTTTGCTAATGTGGATTCTTAAAAATGTATTGCTACAAAGGCATTTTATTATGGAAGGAGACCCCAAAACAGAAAATGCTGTCCATCAGTATTTTTTTCATAGGGAGAATAGCTTCCTCTTCTTAATTCTGCGGTAGTGAAGTCACAAAGGAAAGAAACCTTTTTGCCAAATGGTTGAATTTACTCTGGCTGCTAACGGACTTGTTATCAGTGCCTTCTCTAGTTATGAGACTTGGGAATGTATTTGCTTGTTGATTTGGCAAGCTTACAAATGCACCTTACAAACCCAATCCAATATCCTTGGAAAATGCTTTTGTTAAATTACTTTTTAAAAATTATTTCCTGCTTTCCTTTCAGTCATATTTTTAAAATTCTTTTATGCCAATTTGTGTGCCAAACTAAAAACAGTTGGATCCCTTCAGATTATGTTTTAAATTTAAACATATTTCCTAAATTCTTGATTTTTTGTTTGTTTTGTAAAACACACACACACACACCCCTCTCTGTTTGAAAATCATTTCCTCAGAATGACACTCTGGTTATAAACCTAGCATTGCTGTGGCATTTGTTTGTTTGTTTGCCTGGGCCAGTTTTCTGCAGTTAGGCACAAATTGTGATTGTGGGGCAAAAATTCCACAGGTAATGCTTTCTCTTAATGTAGTTCCCTGCTGGGGAGAATTTCTCAATTGTGTGTCCAATGTCCAGAAAAAAAGTTGGAAATATAAGTTTTCAACTTCTTTTATTTCTCAGCATAATTTAGAACAAAGTTGTCAAGCTCCAAAACCTGGAAAAATATTTGACCAGTCATTTATTTGCTTGCTTTTTCTTTTTTTGTTTACTACATTTAACAGAAAATATTTTTCTTCCTCAGTAGCCCTCTTGACAGAACGTGTGGATGTCAAGGGGTGAAGTGTGACATACGGGCTTTTTCATCCTACAATACTATAGTAACATTCAGAACAATAATACATGTGGTGGTGGTGGTGGTGGGGTCTTGATGCTCTCTGAAATTGGTTGTTTTCTTGCAGACATTTTATTAACATCATCAGTTTGGGTAATGAAACATCTGCAAAAACAAAACCCAAGTTCAGAGAACACCGAGGACCCTTAATTTCAACCCTGAGCTATACAAACATTCTCCTTTATCAATAGAATATGTCCCCAAATGCTATAGTGGTTTGATAGTGCAGAATATATCAGAAACTTTTGAATTTTCTTTTTGTTGACAATATTCATTTTTTAATATCCCAGTGTGTCCCAAGAGTGGTTTTCAAAAGGGAACTGGATTTTTCAAGGAAAAAACCCAGAAAGTCCAGTTGCCTTTTAAAAAGTACATTTGGGACAACTGTGACCTTGATGTTTGAGAATCTCCATAAACACTCCAGTGTGTCATTTCCTTTTGAATCTTTTTCTGGTACTTCTTGTAGGTAATATCTCCAGTACATTCACTCTCTGTGGCACAAAAAGTTGTTTTTCTCTAGAGAAGCTCGGTGGAATGTTCATGTGTAAACTAGAAATCCATCCAAAGACTCACTTTGCTGAATCATGAAAGTCAGTAGTTTGCAGCTAGATTTTAGTATATCTTAACTATTTGGGTAATGGGAAAGATCTAGTCACAATATTGCCCTAGACAAGGAAGGAGAAGCAAAATACAGGTAATCCTGGGGTTACCAGTGTTCCCTTAGGGAACATTCGAAGTTACGTGATAAGCGCCCCCTAGTGTTTATGAACAAGTCCCAAACTACAAATCTTGCAGTACCACAGCAGTTGCCCTTGCAAACAACCACAGAGATTCTGCAACATTTGTCCTGCACTTTACTAGCCAAAACCAAACTTCAGAGGGGTGGGCCCTATCCCTCTGACGCTCTGTTTAGGCCTGCTCAGGCCTCGCCCAGCATTTTGCCAGCCAAAATGGAGCTTTCGAGGAGCAGGCCCGCCCCTCTGAACTTCTGTTTTGGCCTGCAAAGTGCCAGGCAAGGCCTGCACAGGCCTAAACGGAGCTGCAGAAGGGCGTGCACAGCTAGGAGGCTGGAGAGCAGACAGTTTGCTAGATCTTCACACAGTAAGTGACTTGGCGTGGCAGGTTGGATGGGGGGAAAGCAGTTGTGGGGAGCATAAGGTATTTCAGTCAAGGAGGCCTTGGGTGGTCTTATGCAGGTTGCTTGTTCCATCACTAGGGCCCCACCATGGTCTTCCCCATCCTGAAATACCTCATGTGCACAACGAACCATGCATTCAATTAGCAAATGCATGGACGAAAGGAAGGAGTGATCCCGTTCTCCATTGTGGGGAGTAGAGAATCCAATGATTGGGTAATTGCCTCTGTTCTGATCATGTGACTGAGTGATTAAGTATAAAAGCTTGCCACACTGTCTGTCACCTCAGTGTTTTCGATTCAGTTCTCTGATCCGAACTGTTGGCTGAACACATGTTCTCATTGGATTCTCTTTCTGCTTTCCTAAATTAATCTGTAAGTTTTTGTGTATTGTCTGATATCTAGTCAGGGAGGCCAATTAAGGATGTTTCCCCCCCCTTCAGGTGGGCATACAAGATTCACTCCCACTTATGGCCTAATGTAGGATCTGCTTGGATAGGGAATTGGACTACAAGGTCCCTTCCAACTCTGTTAGTCTCCATCTGTATCTAATCTTGGAATTATAAATGGAATGGGCAGGCTCATTAGGTAGGACTACCTGTATCTTTCTTCAGGACTTTTTAGAGAAGGATTTGAGGTTGCAGATTCAGACATAGAAAAATACAAATGTAGTGCTATCTTGCAAGTTCAATTGACTTGTTAATGGATCAGCTGGTTGAGAGAAGGGTGGTGCCTGATTACAGCCATTTGAACTTTGACTCTAGAAACTCTGAGGTCTTAAGATAAGGCTGAGGGAAAATCAATTCTTTCACTGTTCTGTTTCTATTCAACATAAATCTAACTTTGTCTTCTTCCAAGTATTGGGCATCATTACTATCTGAGGTTTTTAAGAAGATAAAGTTGAGTTCAGATGGTCATATAATTCAGTATATTTGGGACTAAGTCAGGCACTGGAACTGACAACATGAACTTGAAAATCAACAGCTGTTATTTTTAGAGGCATTTCCTTCTCTGATATGTTGAATAGTGACATTGTTATTACATTCTTAATATCTCATCTGTGGGAGTGGCTCACTTATTGGAAACTGACTAATTAATAAGAGTCAGGGTAGTGTTGGAAATAAAAATTGCAATTTCAGGAAGTTTTCTTATGGTAGCTACTATAAGTATGCAGTGTTGCTAGAACACTTCTCAGTGCTAATTTATTTATTGATATCCCACCTTTATTTTTTATTTTTTTTACAAATAATTCAAAGCAGTGAACATACATACCTTCCATTTATTTTCCCCACAACAACCCTGTGAGCTGGGTTGGACTAAGAGAGCGACTGACCCAAAGTCACACAGCTGGCTTTCATAATTAAGGACGGACTTGAACTCACAGAATGCTATTTTTCTAGCTGGTGTTTTAATCACTAGACTAAATTAGCTCTAATCTAAGGCAATTTGAGTTTCTTCCATTCCCATCCTGCTCCTGCTTGCTCTCTCCATGTTGGTCACATTACAATTATATTGCTGCTAATATAACAGTTCTATTCTCTTGCTATTAATATAACTGTTCCAACGCCTAATGGGATATCGATCCCATTCATATCAGCACTCTGTTGGGACCACTGTCTTCCATTTTTGTTTCTCTGAAGGATAGTCTAGTTCAGGGGTCGGGAACCTTGGCTCTTTCATGACTCATGGACTTCAACTCCCAGAATTCCTGAGCCAGCATGGAGTCATTGAAGTCCATGAGTCATGAAAGAGCCAAGGTTCCCGACCCCTGGTCTAGTTGGACTTACAACAGAGATGTGTTATTTATCAAACGATCATTGCTATTGAGGTAGGTCTCTGTTGCCTGTTTTGTTATCCTTCCTTGGCTGTTGTCTTTAAGCTCCCTTCTTCACTCCTTAAATCTGTAGAGAGGGTAAATATTCATATGGGAATAACATTGTCTGCAGAGCTCATTTTGAACAAATTCATCTGTTCAGTCATACAACTGCCCACTTCACAAGTGCTGTTGTGCCTCTTTACTTTTTAAAGATTACTCAATTGGTAGTTGAAAGATTGAAACCCTGGCCAGTTATGGTGAGTGGAATTTTCCACCAAAACCCCAGGTAAAAATTTCTTGAAATGCTTGAAATAGTTTTTGTGTGTATATGCACATGGGCAGAGCCAACAGGAAGCAGAGCAGGGAATAAAGGAGCATTGTGACATTACCCACAACAAAAGAGCAATTTTGATCACGCAGGTTGTTTGGAAGGGTTTCCTTTTTCTTTTCATTCTTAGTGAAAACAATTGTATGTTAAAAGTAAACGTAGTTCACTCTGTTTTTCCTACATTTTGTGTGGAAGTAGAACTGCAAAAGAAGGCTGGTTAATGATTGCCATGGGTAAATGAGTGACTAGGACAGGGCAGGACAGCAACAATGCAGTAAGTTGAGATAATTTTTCCTGTTCGAAATGTTTGAAACAAATTTGATAATGTAAGTATGTAAAAATAGCTGGTTCTTTCTGCCTGAATAGATTGGACACAGCTGCAGTTAGCAGCAGCTTGTGTTCTTTAATGGTGCTTCCTTCCCTGCCCCCACTCCACCATTTATATCTGACTTTCCTTCTTCCTTAGAAAGAGAAGCATTGAATGGTTTGTAATAACTGCATGGCTTTTTTTATTTGCTGTTTTGCTTTCAGGAAATGTAGCGTTCTTTATAGGACGTGTCACATAATGCTTGCAACTATGAAATAGAGCAAAAAATAACTTTTAAGTGCTGGATTAGTTAGTGGCAGGCTAGAGCAAAGAAAAAGGTTTATAATTGAAATATTCTCTGTCACTTTGTTGTTTGAATAATTAACATCCTCAAAATACAGCTTTTTGTTTTCCTTTGTTATTTACTGAATTAGAAAGGTGCACTTTCCATCTAAAAAGATAAGGAAGTAGAAATTTAGTATTGTTGAAAACGCTACTCACCAAACAAAAACCATGTAAGGTAGTTTTTAAACTACCAAGATTTTATGTTGGTTGTATAGTAAGTTGCTGAGCTTCGCTAGCATAGATTTCAAAAGTTCTGAATTTATGTAGATCTTTATATGCCAATTGATCTTATCTTTGAGTGTTTATTTAGTCAATTTATATAGCCTGTCTTTCATTCAAATGGTTTATGAGTTCCTCATTCTATTTCTCCCCATGGTAACCTGTGAGGTGGTTTGTGCTGAGAACTAAGTAACTAACCCAAAGTTACCTAATAAACTCCATGGCTGATAGGTTAGTATTTGGTGTTCTCTGCTCCTGGTCCAACAGTTTAATGCCTCTTTTGGTGTACTCCCTGAGTTTCTATATACAAGTTCTTTAAATACTTGACTAGTAGATTAATGAGCCCTCTGCCCTGAGTTGCAGAAGCTGATTAGTGAAGATCCCTTCAACCTGAGCTCAACTAAGTATTTTTATTTATTTATTTTATTTAATTTCTATACCGCCCCCTCTCCCAAAGGACTCGAGGTGATGTACAGCCGTCTAAAAGAACACGGAATGAATAACAGTTTAAAAACAAATTAAAATTTAACTAATTTGGGTGGCTGATCACAATTAAAAACCTAATGTGAAAATTAGAAATTTAAAATTTAAAACGATTAAAAAAAAAAATTTTAAAACTGATTTAAAACCCCCAACTAATAGTACTAGGCCAGACTGGTCTGTTGGAACAAAAAGGTTTTTAATGCACGCTGGAAGGTCCTCAGGTCTATGATGGTCCGGATCTCCGGGGGCAATTCGTTCCAAAGGGAGGGTGCCCTCACAGAGAAGGCTCAAACCCTTGGGGCTGCCAGATGACACTGTCCAGGCAATGGAACCCCAAGGAGGCCCGCCCTGTGGGAATACACAGGTCGGCGGGAGGCTGATGGTGGCACCAGGCGGTCCCGTAAGTACCCGGGTCCCAAGCCATGGAGCGCCTTGAAGGTGAGAACCAGCACCTTGAATCGCACCTTGAAGACCACAGGGAGCCAGTGCAGCTCGTGCAGGAGAGGTGTAATCTGGGAGCTCCGAGGAGCTCCCAGGATCACCCGCGCAGCCACACTCTGCACCAACTGCAGCCTCCGGATGCTCTTCAAGGGGAGCCCCATGTAGAGAGCATTGCCATAGTCTAGGCAAGAGATAACAAGGGCAGACGTGACTGTGCAAAGAGCGCCCTGATCCAGAAAGGGCCACAACTGGGAGATCCTTTGGACCTGATAAAAAGCCCCCTGGAGACGGCTGCGATCTGATCTTCTAATGACAGCCGTACATCCAGGAGGACACCCAGATTGCGAGCCCCTTCCGTGGGGGTCAGGATCTCTCCCCCCACGGCCAGCAATGGAACAAGCTGGCTGTATCTGGGCGCAGGAAACCACAGCCACAAGTAGACATTGTTTCTTGGAAATAATAACAGAGGTGGTTTGTCATTGACGTCTCATGTTGGCTTTCCCAGCTAAGACATGCCTGTATTTTTACTTTCTTGGAGGGCACTTGTTTGTGTGGGAGCTCAATCAATGTATAGATTCCTAGTTGTACACATGATTAAATATTACCTTGCCTTGCAGTCTTCTTCCTTCCTTACCTTTCTCAATCTACTATTTATTGTTGGTAACTCATTACATGCACAATTTTCTTCTTGTTTATAAATCACATGATGAAATTGGATTGAGATTTGACTTTGTGAAGGGACCTAGAAAGCATAATTACCATAAGAAGCTACGGTAAACACTAGATAGGTACACATACAAAGAGAGCTTCTTATCTCCCATTAGTACTGATTTGTAGAAGGCTGAGTTTTTCTCCCTTACAATGTTATCTTTTCTTAAAATGAAGTGAGTCATTTGCATGGGTTACCTTAATTATGGTACCTGTGTGTAGATGTAATGGAGGCCTGGATTATAGATTATAGGTTAGCATCACTGTGATGAAAACAATATAGTCTTTACTAGACTTCCATTGCTGTGCTTACAGAGTGAAGCAAAGAAAGGAAACTTGTATTTTTCTGTTTCACATCTTGCTTAATAGCTTGAGTTTGCCAGACAAAATGTCAGTGATCAATCAGCTACTACCCACATTTTTAGTAATCATAACCAACATAAAGTTTTAATCCAATGATTCCTCTAAGGCAGAGGTGTCAAACTGGCAGCCCATGGGCCAGATGTGTCATGCGCAGGCCACACCCAATCCTGGGAAGGGGAAAAAATGTTGTGGAATGTCATGTGACTGGAACGTGACACGGTGAGTTTGACACCCATGCTCTAGAGGCTAGTAAGGTGAAAATTTCTGATTCTGCTGCCATTAAAGTGATATTGGTTCTTCTTTCTACCACACCATGCCTCTTACCCACAAGCCAACTGGAATGATGTTTGCTTTCCTCTCCTCAGTGTCCTTTCCCAGGCCACTTGTGCAGAAACACCAAATAGTAGTTTGAAAGGAGTGTTATACTTAGGGTTTTCTAAACATGAAGCAGATCACAGAAACCTTCAAAACAACATCCTTCTCAACATCAGCAAGACAAAGGAGCTGATAGTGGACTTTGGCACAAAGCAGAAAAGGACATATCAGACTCTCATCATCAACAAGAGCCCAGTGGAGAAAGAGGACTGCTTCAGATACCTCTTACAGAACCTGACATGGACCCGACACATTGACATCGTGGTGAGAAAGGCCTGACAACATCTATACCATCTCAGATGTTTGAAAGACTTCAGACTGCCCCCAAAAGTGCTCAGGAACTTCTACTCCTGCACAGTAGAAAGCATCCTGACGGGAAACATCACTACCTGGTTTGGAAATATGCAGGACAGGCAAGCTCTACAGAGGGTGGTGTGCATAGCAGAGCGCATCATCCGCACCAAGCTCCCTGAACTGTATTCCATCTATAACAAATGATGCCAGACTACAGCCAGGAACTTACTGAAGGACCCCAGCCATCCCAACAACGGATTGTTCACTATGATGCGGTCAGGAAAGCGCTTCTGCTCCCTGAAAGCCAACACAGAGAGACTAAGGAGAAGCTTCTTCCCACAGGCAATACGGACCCTAAACTATAAACCGTAACAACCCAAGACTAAACAGAATTCCCATAAACTACCTCACTCCTAACTTATTCTCCCTCCCTGTCTAGACTATTCTCTTGCTCTACTATCTATGGTTGCAAACAGTTACATACACATTTCACTGCATTTCGTACCATATATGATTGTTTATGTGATGAATAAAATTTGATTTGATTTGAAATCACAAAGTGAATAGTGACAATTGTTGCTTCAGAAAAATGGGAATATACAAGTTCAAATTTTGGAACTAAACCTTGAAACTATAAAAAAAAGCATGGTTTTTATGTTTTTAGTTTGAGCAGTTCTTGTATTGTAGGGCTTCCTAATTCTATGCAATACATTTATCTAACCTTTTTTAGTTTGCAAAGTGAGAAAGTCTGATTGTTGTTGGTGAAATGAAGAGAGATTGTCAGATCACTGGTCCCATTACTACAAGAGAACAGTTGGGGAGTGGTGTCAATCTGGCCATGCCCACCCAGTTGGTCATACCTGGTGAATGGTGTCAAGCTGGCCATGCCCACCCAGTCGACCACCCCCACCCAGCCCACTAAAGTCAACCGCAGCCCTGATGCGGCCCTCAATGAAATTGAGTTTGATACCCCAGATCTAAGGAGTAGGAGGGGGTGGGGTGGGTTTTTTTTCTTTATTAGATTGTTATAAATCTTGATAAATTGTATTATTTCAATTCATTGAAGTTTATTCAATATTAATTGAAGAGGGCTGGGATGAGAGAGCCTAGATCCAGATACTCATGCTGCTTCCAACTGCCTGCAAGCCTGAGGTGCCTGATTGCTGGGTTGGTTGGTTGGTTTATTTTTATCAAATTTATTGGCTGCTCACCTAACACAAGGCGACAATGGGCCATTCCCCTGAAGTTGGCATTTGGTGCATCTTAAGTAGCTCCATCTACCTCAAATTCATCTCATCAGGGACCTTGGGATACATTTTCCTTAAACTTTTTACTGTCCTATCATGTGTCTAGGGCCTGGACAATTTAGCAGTGCCTGACCTGACTCTAAACTGGCCTATTTGATTCTTTATTGTAGCTTCCCTTTTACTTTTGAGACATCTTGTCTATTTGTTTGATAGGTTTTCCAGAAACATAGCTTGCTCAATCATCTGATTTCTGATAGAGGCTCACACACCTTGCAACACATTGTTGGAAATTTGTATATCATCTCTTAGATGTACATTGTCACCTATTCTGACATATACACAGTGGGATGGTAAACAGAGAGGATGAATCCTACTTGCATTGCTAGGTTAACTTACCAATTGACCTAATAGTTTACAGAGGCCGAGTTCACTAAATAATTGTTCATATTTTTAATCAGATGTCATCATTTCAGCATACCTACAGTCACTGCCTGAACCTGCTACTTAATGTTTCTCAGTTCCTTCCCATCCCAGTGTCTTTCCATTTTCTCCAGAACTTCAAACCACTTCAAAGCACCACTTCAAAGATCATGTAGATCATGCTTGGCCTCCTACTTAGGTTTTTAGGAACTAGCAATTTCTGGAAGGCCCTGCCACTGCTGTTGAAATCCACATATATGCTTTTTACAGAACTTCTCTCCTGGACATAGCTGGATTGCCAAATGTACTGAACAGTTTCTTATAGTTACACACACTGGTCTGATCCTACTTTACGTGTAGCTTCTGTCCATACTGAAGATACATCCTGTTTTCCTTTATCCTCCTAATGTTAGAATGTCATCTTTGTATCTGAAATACTTATATTGTATCATTCCCTGGTTTGATGGAGGAAGAAAGAATTCAAAATTGTGCATATTGTTGACCCAGTGCAGAAGAAGCAAATATTTCATTCACTTGGAAAATTACCCAGAACTCAGAAAGATCCTGGGAGGTAATAGGATGTACATGTCTCCTCCTCTTTCAGTAGTTGCAGCTGCAGTATCCACACAACTTACACCTCCTGACAAGTTGGGTGTTCTGGCCTTAGCATCTGTTAATAGTTCTGAGGGAATATGGATCTGATTGGGGAGTGGGAAGGTGGCATTACATGACCATGCTGCCAGGGGCAGTGGAGAAAAGGTTAGAAAAGGCCATGAGGATATAATCCTGTTCAGATCCTTCCCCCACTCCCTCTCCCCTGCATATATTGGATTGGATGCTAAAGCATATTCCTCCTATTTATGTACTCAGTACCTCTCTTCTTTCACCACCTCCCCCAATTGTATCTTCATCTCTCTCAAGAAGTGAATATGTAGAGTTCATCTGTAAATGAAAATAAAAGAAATTATCAAGTTAGATCTGTTACAATTATATCCAGATCACTTAAGTTAAAGTGTCCAAGAGTCATCTTCCATAACTAGCTACTGGGATGTTTTTCAAGTTCCCAGTCTTGCCTACAGTCATATATTCTCTGATTGTCTTCTATCTAAACATACAGTAGTCTCAATCTTCTTCGTTTCCAATCCCAGACAGAGTAGCCAAGTACTACCATTTGCTGAGATTCTTCTAAACTCCAGCCCCAGAGAGCCACTTTTTAAATTTAATGTCAATTTCTTAACAGCTGCTATGCTCTGGGCACCATTGATGTCAATCCCTGTTGCAGCTGTAGGCAGCATTTATATCATTCAGCTCCAGGACAGTATCAGCTCATAATAAATAGAAAATGTTTTCAGGTTAGCGTTCCCACTACATGCTGATATAAATAAGGGTTTGGGTAGACAATTTGCTAAGCTTTCTGTCTTTCAACAATTGTTGAAAGGTTTACAAGTGAAGGTTATGTGGCTGCTCTCCTAATTTACTTGATCCCTTGACATACCAAACCTCTTGAAAAGCTTAAATCATTTTTCTTTTATTGTATTTAAAATATAGTAGTTTTTACAATTATATTGTTAATTCCATTGGACTGTACTGTTAACACAGAGCAGACATATTTATCAATATGACATGATTGGAAAAACGACCACAAATTTGTGAATTAATATTTTTTCCAATACTAGAGGAACATGCTAAAGATTCAACTTAGAGCTCTAACAGATTATTACATTTTGGAAGATGCAACTTTATAATGTTTTGTGGCATGGTACAGATAAATTGAATGATTTGAGGGCAAAAGAAGGGGACGGCAAAGAATGAGATGGCTGGATGGAGTCATTGAAGCAGTTGGTGTGAGCTTAAATAGGCTCTGAGGAATGGTACAGGACAGGAAGGCCTGGAGGAACATTGTCCATGGGGTCACAATGGGTCGATGGGTCGGACACGACTTCACAACTAATAACAACAGATAACATTTTTTTAAAGTGGCAGTATTCAATTCAAAGAACATTTCTCTGTGTTATCTTAGTTTATGATAGGTTTTAGTTTATGATAATTTATTAAGTATCAAAAACATGAATAAAAAGTAAATAAGACAAAAGACAAAAAGCAACATAAAACTGCAAAAAAAGGAGAAAAAGAAAAGGAAGAATGTATTCACCTTTTTTTGTTACAGATAAAAGAAATATCCAAATTTTACTCTAAAATTTACAGTATACCGTATATTACTTCTATAATTTTATACAGTTCTAGTCATTAAATTCCAAAATCAAAATTACATATCTCTTAGTTTAGAAGTCCAAAAGCATCTTCATTAACATCTTGATGTTAATAGAGATATCTAATTGTAGTATCTTTCCATTTTTTGCTCAGCTTTCTGCACAATGCCTTCATGAGTGAGTGGGGGAGAAGTTGTATTGGCACCATAAATAAGAATGTAAGTCAAGAAGTTCTTTACAACAGCTTATAGAGGCAGCTCAACTGGGAATGGGGATTTTTCATGAGGAATGGCTGGGTGGATTATTAAATGGGCAAGAAAAAAAATGCCTGTGTTCTCTAATAGTTTGTAGCCAATAGCTTGTAGTGAAAAATAGTATGTAATTCTGAAGTAAATTGCTATGATTTTAATACTTTTTATTATGTAATACACTCTATTGATTAAATTCAGGTTTATGGGGAAAGCAGAGGAAAAACATTCATTGTTCTTTTGTTAATATTTTAGTTTAAGATATTTCTGCTACTGATTGAGTAACATTTGTCTTGTTGTAAAATGATATTGATGCTCTCTAAAAAATGTAACATTCTATACATACTTATTACATAACTTTTATTTTGTTGTCATTGGAAATACTTCTATATTTGGTGCTTCTTGTTTATGATTCATTTGAGTTCAAAGTTATGTTGGCCAAGCCTGATTGTTTCCTATTTTAGGCTGTGCTTCTGGACTTTGCTCAACCCCACACACCAGCATTCTGAAATTGAAATGAATCTTCTCATCCATTGGACAGCAGTATAATGTGATGTATTCTGGTAAAATGTTCCTCTGTTTGAGGGACTGTCCCATACACATATTTAAAGATAGGTCCCTGAAAAAGGACAATTTTGGAAATGTCTATGAGAATATAAGTGTGCAAAAATAAGAAATATATTTCACTTTACTCCCAGAAAAAAACATCCCCATGAAAATATTCCATTGGAGTGTTCTGACTTGGCTAACAGCAAACATTTCTTTCTTTATTTGACTTGTGTGGCAGCCAAAACAGAAATGACTCAAAGCTTAAGAAAACAATATGACCTCAGAATAGATCTTTAACTCTTATTTATCGATTCACAATAGACATATGCTTCATAGATTCATGGCAGTTTATAAGCAAGTGAAACCAAAATAAAATAAAATTTCGAAGATAAAACAATCAGGACAATAGCCAGTAAAGCAATAGTAACACAATACTCATGTTTGATAGCCACACTATTCACACCAGCGTACAATGGCAAAGTGTGTATTTTTGAAGCACGACATTTACATCTTTAAACATTAAGATTTTTTTTCTTCGCCATAGCTTTATTTACAGAAGTGATGAGCTGAAACAAAAAAAAAAAAAAAACAGAATAGAACAGATCAGGTGATAAGTCAGAGAGTCCTTTGCATTTCTCACATTGCCAAATGAAAAATTGAGAACCATTCTTTTAAAAATGTACTTTTAGAAATCCTGAAGTTATGGAACAAGATTTTCTGATAAATTAACTTCACTCTTCAGTTATTAGTTCATTCTAATTCTGTCTGTATCCAACTTCCAAGAATGTCAATAATATCAAAATACTTCTGCAAAATCACAATAGCTGTTTTGAATTCAAAACACACCATTTTAAATTTAAAGTGGAATATTTTGAGATGTCTCAAATTTAAAGTATGTTGTACACCAATATTTCCTTTCTTCCTCTCTATACATACCACAAATATGTACACCTAAAAATTACATTTATTTGTTCTTAGACACTAAAAACCCTTAAAGGAGGATTATGTTATCCTACTTCCATTTGCCTTTTATCAACAAAGTTAAGACCCAGGGCTTAAAACTTGATTCTTGAAGTAGGTGAGAAGAAGCTGAGATACATAAATAATACTTTAAAAAAAACATTTTTCTCAACAGGTTGCAAACATTGTGTGTATGTATCTGTTTTGTTCTTGTGTTACGAATGTAAGCAAAATACATGTGTCTCAGGATAATGGATCCAGTCTGGGTCAGTCACTGGAACCAGAGGTTTAGTCTTCCGCTGGTTGTGTGTGACTTTTTAGTTGTTGGTGTTTGTGGTGTTTGTTTATTAAGTCATTGGTGATTGTTTTTGTTTTGTTTGTTTTCTCCTTTTTCAGGTTATGTATTTGCTTCATGTTGTTCTAGTTGGGAGAAGCATTTTTCAGGTGTGGTATTGTCTTTTTGGTCAGGACTAAATTCCAACAAGTTGATAATCAGCCCAGAAAGTCCAAGTCTTCATTATTTTCAGTTTTGATTGTTGTTGATTCATTTATATCATATTTGATATTATTCAAAATCAAATCTATGCAATGTTTGTTTTTATTATTTGAGGTACCAGAAGACTTAGCCAATGATATTTAATTAAAATTTGAAAAAAGAAACGGAGAACTCGCAGAAATGCTTTTTGGAGTGTTTTGTACTAATTTTTAGCTCTTTATAAGTTGTCATAAGTTATCAGAATGGATCTGTTTCATTCTCCAACCCAACCCAGTTTCTTTGAAATTGAAAAAAACCAACTAAATTACTCAATTTTTCTTCCAAGGCTGAAAAGCACGACATTACCACTAAGGCTGAAACTATTTTATTCGATGTTTAAAGGGAATGGAAGTGACATTAATAGTTTTTACTAATCTCTGTGCTAATAATTGTTCATACTTATGCAAAACCTATTTCTGGCAATTAATAATGCAGAGGTATTTTTGTTGCCTGATGTATTCTAAGTCCATGGCATCAGTGGTTTATGCTGTATTATATGTGTATATTCAGTAGCACAGTTAGCTTACATGTATACAAATCAATAATAAATAGAAGTTAAATCCTCTATATATCCATATATGTTTAGTTGACTACCTCTCCACAGCTTACCATCTGCCTCTTAAACTGAGCGATTTATTTTATTTCAGCATTTTATCTTACAGGTGGCATTGCAGGTAACATGTAATGCTCGTTGTTGCAATAAGCGAATGGCTAAAAAATAGAACTACATCGTACACTCCTGTTACTTTTCATTGACCCAATACTATTTCAATGGCCCCAATACTATTTTGCATTTGGTAAATCAAGCACAAGCAAAAATAGCATAACTGTAGTTAGTAATATACTGTAATTGAATTGGTTTCTAAAGATTCATGTCAGATGTTGCTGCCAGGAGTATTGAACGTTCATATTTATATTATGTAACATTTTGGAGTAGTGATTAGAGTATCTATGAAACAATGAAACTGAAATGTTTTCTTTGCTTATGGCTAATCCTTTCATTTGAACTTCTATTAATGTTTTACCTAAAACTGTTAGGGCAAGAGAGCTAGAAATGTGAAATGTGGAAAAGAAGACATGTTCAAACATTCCAAAACATTGCTTCTATGTTTCCTTGCTCCATATTGCTTACATATAAATAAAATCAAAGAACAGACTGTGCTTACATTTCTGTTTGTGTTTTTAATTGTTGTTGTAGGAACAAATCACAGAAATGATCCAGAAAGTTTAATCCTCTACCTTTTTGTGATGGAGTTGAAAGTCTGGGTAGATGGAGTCCAGCGGATTGTATGTGGTGTTTCAGATCAGACAACGTGTCAGGAAGTTGTCATAGCACTGGCACGGGCCATTGGTAAGTCATTTTTATATTCATATATAAGTCATTTTTATATTCATGATGTCTAAAAGGATTTATGCAGTCCAGTGCTAGGCATGTTTACTTAGAAACATCTACCGCTGAGGAGATTTACTTCCAAGGTAAGTATATATAGAATTGCAGATTAATCTCCTGTCCAAAATTCTTTTTAAAAACTGATTAGCAAAATTGTGTGATATCTATGTCTTAGAGAAGAGAAAATTGTTTATGTAAACAATTGACAGTTGCATAAATATAACAACTTGAATTATTACAGGCTTTTCCAATGTGGTGTAGATTCTGTCGATATTTCTTTCTTCTAAAGCAGCATTGGCAATTTTAAGACATATGGATTCCCACTCCCACAATTATGGCTGTGGAATTCTGGGAGTTGAAGTCCACACATCTTGATGTTGCCAAAGTTGAAAAATACTGTTAGAAATTATTGTTGCCAAGCTTTGCAAAATTATTTTAAATACTCTTTTCTGCTGGGTCATCTGCTCCATCTTCAACAGATTTTACTAATAAACTAAGAATATCCTTTTATGCTGTGAAATCTTTTTTCTACTCCCTTACATTGCACCTTCCTTACATTGCTGCACTCGTGTGACCATGTGGCAGCTGGGGAAAAAAATCAAAGGGGAAAACTTTGTGTTGGCTTATAAGATAGTCTTTAGATTGGAATTCTACTTTGCATTTGACAAGGGTGATCATGCCAAGTCAAAGTGGACTTTGGTTGTGTTCATAGTATGCTGGCCAAAATATGCCAGAACTGATTGATACTGTTCATAATACAAGCATGGAACATTGCATGTGGTATGCCTATAACAAAAGCTGGTCACCTAGACTACAGCACCTTTATCTTACTAAAAAGCATTATGTCAAAACCAAGAAAACTACCATATATCAGAAGTCGGTATGCAATGACTGTGATATACAGATGATTACCACTTGGAATGTAAGAGAAATTTAGGATTTTAAAAAAACTGAATTCACAAATGATTTTTTTTAATGAAATTAAGAAAGGGCGGAATAGATCTGCATGAAGATATTCCAATCTTATAGAATGGAATGCATGAATGGAAGTAAGGATGTAAATTTAATTTAATAAATTTAATTATGAATGAAAGGGCAAAATTCAGTATCAAAGTACAGTATTTGACTTATCTAGATTGGTTTGGGTAAATTATACAGGTAGGAGGAATTCACAGATCAGTAATAGTTTTTAGGTTGTGTTGCAAATTAAGGTTGAAGTTTGAGAATGCAACATTTTGAATGAATGCAGTTGGGGTAGGAGGTAGGATCGATTTTTTTTTTTTTTTTTTTTTTTGTTAAATGGCATGAATCAAAGCATGAATCTGGAAATGAAAGGAGAGTACAGGATGGGGGGAAAGTGACCAGGAATGAATGGGAATGATTATGAATAACTGGTTGGAAGAAGGGCTGCTTGTTTTAAATACATGGTTTAACCATAAGTCCTTTCATGTGTTCATACAGTAAAGGAAAGAATCTTGAAGCAAGATGGAATTGGTTGATTATAATGAAAATGTTGAGAGAAGGTGATGAGAGGCTGTTGAATTTGGGACAGACTGCTATTCATACAGCCAAAAGAAGATGGGAGGGGAATGGGCATAAAAGGAAAGGAAATTTGAGTGCAAATACTTCTAAAGGAGCCTATTGAGGAAAATAGAGATTAAATGTTGAGAAGAAGTACAGGGTAACTTCCAACAGTGACAGTTCCAACTTATGACAACACTGAACAAACGGTAGATATGACCGGATAGTGCAGCATCTCTACAGTCACATCATCGTGATGTGCAATATTCCCTGCCAGCTTCCCGGAAGCAAAGTCAATAGGGAAGCTGGCAGAAAGTTGAAAGTTGCAGTCATTTGAGGTCCTCGCTTAATGACTTATGTGGCCCTTATTTAATGATGGCAGCTTCTAGAACTGCTGTCCTTAAGTAGCATAATTAGATGTTTTTTCAATTTACAACTATGTCACTTAACAGTGAAGTTTCTAGTCCCAATTAAATTTGTTAAACTAGGATAAAGTAATAAAGAGGGAAATGGAAGCTGCTTGGAAAGAGTGAAGAAAATCAAATTACAGAATCCAATGTAAAAAGTTCAATTCCAAGAAGGAGTATGAAAAATACGCAGAGTAGTGCAATGAAGTGAAAAAAAAGACTGTGGGTGATAAAAATCTACATAAGTGAACAATTGTTGCTTTCCCTCATTAGCAAGAGGGAAAGATACTGGTTAATATGTATGTAGAGGAAAGAGAAGACATATAGTCAGAGAGCAAAGAAAGGATAGGATTAGATAGAGAACTCCATGAAAAAATAATGAAAAAAAACGAGAATATTGAAAATTTTAAAGTTGCAGCTATAGATGTTTTAAGTTGAAGTTGTAAGTTAAAATATGAATATGGTATGCTTGTGGAATGGCTATGCGGATTTGGTTAATATTTTGAAGCCTGTATTTGCCTTACGATTGCTAGAATGCTGTTATTGTTGCCCTGTGCAAAGAGAATGTAGGAAGAGAAAAATGCAAAAACTGCAGAAGGATTAGTGTGTTAAGCATGCTTGGGAAAGTGTTTGGCAGAATTCTGGCCAAAAGAGTATGTGAAATTGACAATGAGCAAAATTTGACAAGTGCTATATGGCTCTATCCCATGCAAGAACAGATTTTGCTCTTTGGCAGGTCATCAAGAAAAATAAGAATGTGAGAGAGGAAGTTTATTGCACGTTTGTTGATCCAATGAAAGCGTACAATAAAAATGAATTTTTTTGCATGAATATGGAATCAAAGGTTGATTCTCCTTTGCATTAAGAGTGGTGTATGATGGAAACGAAGCACACATAAAAATAAATGGGAAATCCTCTGAATGGTTTAACTCTGAGCATGGTGAGACAAGTGGGTATAATGTCCCTCAGTTGTTTAATGCATTGTTGTATAAGGAATGTTTGGCTGCCCAGAGTTATTGGATATGAGATGGGCGGCAAATAAAATTTATAAATAAATGCTTGTGCAACATTAGAAATGTGTTGATCAGGGATGTGAATGAGCATGTATTCTTGTATGCCATGGAGTGGACTTGAAAATCCAACTGATTTGCAGCAGATATTAGAAAATTATATGATGGAACAAGGAGCATATATCTGAAAATTAATGTAACAAAGACCAAGTTCATTATTTTTCACAATTGGAGTAAGCAATTGGAACTGATACAGGAATAATGAAAAATAGAGCAAGTAACCAGATACTTGGCAGGATGTTTGTTAAATATAGAAAAAATAAGACTTGAAAATACGATAGAAACATTTTGGATAATATGTGGTGTGTTGTGAAGAATATTTGTTAAATGAGCAAAAATGCTGCATATAAGAGGTATGCCCATTTTGTTATAGTGACCATGCAGAGCACAGGTGAAAATAATTCATTTACTGTGACATTTTTTTCCCGAAGGGCTTTTGTAATATTAGTATATGAGATATCAACATAGATGAGGGTCTCGGTGAAAGTCATATCTAAATTGAAGAAGTGTTGCTGCGTGAATGCATAAGCCACTTCTCAAATTCTCACGTCCCAAATCTCAGCTTCTTTTAATAAAGCAGTTGGTACCTCCTATTAAAAAACTGGTTTTCTAAGGCTAAATCTTAGCTCTCTGTGGAGGCATCTTATTAGGTATATAGATGCAATTAAAGAAGAAGAAAAAAGGCCATTGGCAATCCTGCTTATTACTTAACTATTCACAGACTTATCTATGTCTCTTTGGAAATCAGCTGCCCATTCTCCAAAGCATTTTACCTTGGGGTGGTAATGGGTGTGGGCTGGCAAGGAAAATTACTGCAGAATGTGAGCCTGATATAGCTGGATAGGAAGGAAGGAAGTTTACTGGTATTTTTCTAGCGAATAAATCTTGTCCTCATACTATCTGTCTTGTTTTCTCAGGTCAAACAGGCCGCTATGTTCTCATCCAAAGACTACGGGAGAAGGAGAGACAACTTCTCCCACATGAATGTCCTGTAGAGTCTCTATCCAAATGTGGCCAGTATGCCCAGGATGTGCAATTTATATTGCAACGTACTGGCCCCAGCCTCATAGAGAGGCCTTCTTCAGACAGTGCCCCCCAGATACCTGAGAGGACGTTTGTCAGGGCCAGCTTGCCTATTAAACCTAGACCACTCAGTACAGAAGTACCTAGAACCAGGCAACCCAAAAAATCTTTAACCTTCAACTTGGGTCCTGGGACTTCAAGTGATGCCTGTGCCAAAAACAAGCTGAGACAGCCCAGAAAGGACCCGACCTGTGTTAGTGATGGAGCCAGAGGGGGGTTACTTTCTAAAGAGGAGCTATTCAAGACTGTCCTACACCAACAGGAGCATCTCTGCACCCTGGAGATGCAAGGCGATGCCTTGGAAATGGACATCAGGCATTGGGAATGCAGCCAAGGCTCTTATCGGGAGGATGAGATTTTGCAGCTGGAGCAGCTGATCCACCAAAATGAGAGCCAGCTGAGTGAGGAAGAATTTTGGCAGAATGAGCTACAGTCAGAAAAGGAGCATGAGAGGGAGCGGCGGGAGAAAGTGCACAGCCTAAGGGCCACCATGGAGGAGTACACCAAAAAAATACATGAGCTTATGGTAAAGACAGAGACCTTGGAAAGAGAAATCCAGTGGGAAATTGCTGAGAGAGCCAAGAAGACCAAGCAAACGTCTACCCTGCATCCTACTGAGCTAGAGGGGATGGCAGCTAAAATAAAGAGAGACCTGGAAGCCAAGGCCAAGCAAACTGCCCAGCTTGAAAGCAGCCTGGATACAGTGGGGAGGGCCGTGGAGGAAGCAGAGCACAATCTGCAGGTTTGTGCTTAGAGCTAATGATCCTTTTCTTAGCAAGCCATGTGTGAGTCCAGAGTCACTATGTGTGTTCATGAGATGCTTCTCTGATTTTGCTTGCTTCTAATGACTGTTTGGCAACAGATATTCCACACGGCATCTCTGCTATGTACATACGTTTTCTCCATGATAGTGCTGAGAACCAGAATTAGATGCCTTTTTGGGAACCACCTTCAAATTATGTTCAAATGTGAGATAATGTGATCCAAACAAAAAAATTGCAAATCAACATAACAACCAAAGTGCATTTTTAATTTAAGCTGGATATTAATTTCCTCTCTCTCCACCTTATACATGTGCTCTATGGCTTCATGAAGCTATCCTATAATTAAAAGTTAGGTGACTGTTAAATCAATTCTAGCAACTTTCATGTCCTATGAGATTTGAGAAGAGGGGAGATGGCTAGTTTTCATTAGTTGCAAATTTTACCTTTCCTATCTTTTACCATTCTGATATGGAGGCACTACAGTTCCCAGTATTTCCAATCAGCACATATTGTTTATACTGGCTAGAAATTCTGTAAATTATATATACTTCCTGTCCTCACAGTTCTTTTTCCTGAAAGATCGACTTGCTTTTCATTTTATGGTATGGTATAATGGGATATATAAGAATGTACGCCAGCCAGGCATAAACTAAATCTTATAAATGAATTTATTTTTCAGCAAGTATAAAGATTAAAGTATTGGATATATTCTAAATTTGCCACATCCCATAATTTGTTTTCTTTGATATAAGTCTTGTTTGCAATTCTGTGAATAAAGAAACATCTGAGAATTTCCATTTTTGTTGAAAGGAAAAAGTAACTAAGTATATTGTATTAACTCATTGGGAGACTCAAGACAGTTCTTTATTCCAGGATAAGTATTTTTTTTCCTTTTTGCACCATGCTATTTGTATTCACTCCTCAAAATATGACTAACATAAATATGCTATCTTGTTGGACTTTTTTTGATTGGAGATTAACTAAATGAGAATTCCATAAAAATGCACATATGATGTCCCGCTGTTGTCTACTTCCTCATGTCTTCCAAGATTCATCCAGGGTGGCATCTGTATTAATTTATTATGTCCCCTTTCTAAAGTAAAGTAATAAAGATCTTCACTACTTATGAATAGGTGAGAAAAGCAAAAAGGAGACTTTCTAAACTGAAATTCTCTGCAACCCTGCATCATATTTTATTCTCTACACAGCTATAATAAGCTTGTAATTTAATTAATATTATTTAGAGTATTATGTTCTGGTTGCTTAGTTCCAATGGATGCAGAATTATGAAGCAAAGATATTTGTGTCCAAATACTTCCTTAATCTGTTGCCTACTGAACATTCCTACTGAAATGTTGCTGGTTATCAGATTCTCTCTTTTTAACATAGGGGCTACATTAGAAACAGTGTCTGTCTGTAAAACATGTTTTTATATTTAATTTTAATTTAATTTTATTAAATTTCTATACTGCCCCTCTCCCGAAGGACTCGGGGCGGTGAACAGCTGATAAAACAGTACAAT
>JAEANM010001529.1:0-27518 GCA_017656035.1 Myanophis thanlyinensis
GGCCATGGAGGGCCAGATATATTAGGCCACTGGGGAAAGTCAAACACACAAGGCCGTCGCCATCTCCAACCACAGGCTGAACCATAGGGTCTTCTCGCTGTTTCCGCCCTCTCTGCCACCATCTCCTCAAAATGATAAACTGGCTGAGGGCTTGGTCGAAAATAAAGACGTTGGAGGCCAGGTGGACATAGCCATTGGAGGGGGAGGGGAGGAGGCCCAGGCCATTGGGGCGGAGTGGGGGGAGGTCCAGGACACTGCCAGCCCGACAAACACGACCCCCAAAAGGGGCGGGGGGGGGTCCGGAATATGGCTGATAGCCAAGCCGCTCCCCCCCCCAACTCGCCCCAGTCCTTTCCATTTGGCCCGCCACCATCGCCAAGCGGCCAAAAAACTGAAAAACCCAAGCCGAAAATCCCAGGCCGGCTTTGGGTCGTCGCTCTCCGTCTCCGTTCACCTCTTCCGGTCGCCACTCTCCATCTCCGCTCTCCGCTCCTCTCCGCTCTCCGCCTACACCCAACCACTACCAGTAATATTTTCTTTCTTTCTTATAATTTCTCTAGTTCGTTCCTTAGTTCGTTCTTGGTTCTTTCCATCCATGAATGCTGTTATTTGCTGATTCGAGAGAGGGGAGACGCGGAGCTAAAAACGCAGCCGCCATCTTCCCTGCACATGCGCAGATTAATAAAAAAGTTTGTAGTGTACTGTAGATACTGTAATGGAAAAGAAGGAGGATGGGTGTTTTAGTTGTTCTCCATTTCTATCATCGTCATCATCCTCTGTGAATGAAATAAAGTCTACAATAGAAACATTTCCAATTCTTGTTGTGGATGGCATCAAAGATTATGACAAAAGGAATGATTATAATAATATCTGTTCTTCATGCTGTTTGTAGTTGATTAGATCAAGGGTGGGCAATTGTGGCCCCTTTATGAGCTGTGGACTTCAAATCCCAGAATTCTTCAGCCAGCTATGCTGGCTCAGGAATTTTGGGAATTGAAGTCCACAGGTTGTAAAGGGGCCACAGTTGCCCACTCCTAGATTAGATGCTTGTACTACTGAGCAGTAGTGCTAACTACCTTGTTGTATGCCAGTGAGACTTGGACTGTATACAGGAGGCATGCTAGGCAACTGAACCATTTCCACACAACCTGCTTCCACAGACTTCTAATGATCTGGTGGCAGGACAAGGTGCCAGACAGAGAAATCCTCTCTAGAGCATGCCTGCCATCAGTTCATATCCTGATGATGAAAGCCCAGATACACTGGGCAGGCCATGTTGCAAGTATACCAGATCACCGAATTTCCAAACAACTCCTCTATGGTGAGCTATCTCAAGGAAAGTGATTGCACGAGGGACAAAGGAAGCATTACAAAGACACCCTGAAAGTCTGTCTCAAGTCCCTGGATATCGCTAACAACTCCTGGGAAATTCTGGCACAAGGTTGATTGACATGGCACATGTTGACTCACCAAGGCTGCCAGACATTTGAAGAAAGAAGGACAACCATAGCACAAGAAAAGCGTGCACTCCGCAAAGCCAGAACTGCAAATGCTGAAACAATGGTGCCCACACATATCTGCCCGACATGTGGTAGAACATTCCGTGCTCTTATTGGCCTTACCAACCACTTGCAGACACAACGTGGACAGCCCACTACCCGCTAGATGTCAAGGTCCTCTTCAAAAACTGGACAAACATAAATTGATTAGGGTTTTGGGATAGTTGCTAAAGTGTAGCTATAACTGCAAGAAATGTCAATAGTGTGAAGGCCATTTAATTGGTACTTCCACAGCAATAGTTTGGAACAGCAGTTTAAAATTAGTTCCAGAGTTTGTGTTTATAATTGAAAACTACATTTATTTATTGTTGACTCTGCTCCAATTGGTTGGAAACCACAGAATCATTGTGGCTCTATAGACCTTGTCTTTTTTCATTAGCAGAAATATTTGTCTCACCATGCCTCTCTTCCCTATGTTGAGACCAATAATCCCTTATATGTCTCCCCCCACTCTCTTGATGGCCTCTTTGACCCCTCTTTCTGTTTGAAAAAGGTGCCATCTACATTAAGATTGAACAGTCTCTAAATGGAGGCGGAGAGAAACAACACTGCTTTCAACACAGTTCTTTCAGTAGTTCCACACCCATTTGCATATTCAGGTGACCCTGAGGGCACAGATAAACCTTCAAGTAGCCCCAGTGACTCTTAGAAAGAGTGCTAAGGACAAAATGACTGCAAGGAATATACTGTAAATCCTTCCATCCTCCACCATTCAGTCAGAACTGAAGAAGCTTCTTGAATGAGAAGCAAAACATTTTCAAGGAAAAACAAAGCCCAATTTTGTTTTGTTTTTTGAAAAAGCACCTTTGGTTCAGTAATGTATTCTCTTCCTCTCCATCAAACCAGGAACTGTAATAATGTGCGATTACATCCAACCTTCTGGATTATTGAATATTAATAAGATTATAGTCTTATTGAATAACCCAATAAATTGTGATGATGAAATGGTAACACTTTGCAAGTAGGCACTTTCCCACAATCATGGTCAAAGCTTTTGGAAAAAATGCCTGCTTGCAAAGTATTACCATTTCATCATCACAACTTATTGGGATATTCAAATGCAGCCAAGCTATGCCAATGTGGTTTATACTTTTTACATTTGAACTTTCCTCATGTAGTTTCCCATCACTATGACCTCACAATATTTTTTGTCAACCACCACCACAAATATTTATTGAATGAAAATTGTGGTTGATACCCTTGGAATTTATTTTATTTTAATTTATTTAATTTTGAGTAAAAGAACTTTTGTTACTTCATGATCAGAGAGTTGGATGAAGACAGCAATTTAACAACATTATTTTGACTCTCCTACTGTTCAACCAGAAGGAAAGAGGGATATCAGTTCACAATTGTTCTCTACATTTCAAGGTTATCAGAAGTGAAGACAATAGCTTCAGATTTTTTTTTGCAAAGAACTGGAGAGAACAAATACTATGATGCAGAGCAGTGGTGGAATTCAAATTGTTTTACTACTGGTTCTGTGGGTGTTGCTTGGTGGGCATGGCTGGAGGGTGTCATGTGACTGGGTGGGCAGTTTCTGTAAGCAGGGCAATAAAGATTAGGCTAGAAACAACATCAGAATGTTTTTTCCTGCTTTCCTTTACAAGATTAACCCTGTAAAGTAGAAAAAGACAAAAGGAGATTTCTTCTAACAACCGGTTCTCCGAACTGCTTAGAAAATTTACTACCTGTTGAATTTCACCTCTGATATAGAGGTGCTTTCTGCTTCTTATGCTTTATAACTCAGTTGTCAGTTAAAAGATAAAAAATAGAATATGATATACATAGCTATGCAACAAATGTACAGAATATGATTAGAGATACTGTTCCTTGTGATTAACTTCCATCTCTCTTCACCTTGTTTTAACAAGGCTGCATGGTTTATGAAAAACTTGGAGAACAAGTTTTTGGCACTCCAGGAAAGATGATTGTTTTTGGATCTACGTCTCTTCAGAACATTGGAGGTAAATAAAGTCTTAAGAAGCAGGAAAAATAAATAATTCATTCAGTAGATCTACTTAAGCGTTTCATACTTTGAAGAACTGCAGAAGGAGCCAATGAGCCATAGCTGTTCACATATGTACCCATTTATCATCATCCACATGTATACCATTCCTTTTCTCTCACATACACATAAAAAACGCTTATGGGATCAGGGCAGAAGTGAATATGACTAAAACTTACTATTCCCAGCAGTCAGTAGGAAAGTCCACAGGGAGAAAAGTATGGGATTTTTTACTTAAAGCAAACAATGTTTGGAGCAGAAACATTTGCAGGCAAACTAAGCCATAAGTTGCTTTAGCTGTTGATTAATAGCTGATTTTAAAACAACTGGTGAAACCATGCCATTAAATTATAGTTTGAAATGGCTTTAATATTATACCATTTTCTGCAAGTAATTAAGTGGATGTATTATGGGGATTATACTAAAACAAAAATATTTGCTTTAATTTGATATTCCCTTTCTACCATTTTATTTTATTGTTTTATTTCATTTTATTTCATTATTTTATTTCATTTTTATTTTATTGATGTTAAGTTCTACACATGTAAGAAAAAAAGTATGTACCCCATTTCGCTTACTACCCACATTATGATTAGCTGAATATTCTCTTTTGACTTGCTTTGAAAATTATATAGAAATGTACATCACTGTATGTTTAAGGCACAATTTCTTGTTTTCTTTTTACCATGCTTTTCTCCAGCTATGTTGAGCTACCTCTTTATAGTTAAAAATGAGCTGCCTGCTGCCATAAAGTTCCTTATGGGAGAAAATGACACATTTGAGTAAGTTGAATTTATGTTTCTTTCTAACTTGATTATTTTGACGATTGGATGAAGGATTTATATAAAAGTGGTCAATGTCAGGAGGAAATACAAGTGGTCCTCGAGTTACGAATGCAATGGAGCCTGCCCATTCCATTCGAAACCCAAGGATTCATAGGAGTGAATTGTGTAACTTGAGCGTGATCACTCCCTGCTTTCACCCACGTATTCGCTAATCGAATGCTCGACTCGTTAAATGCATAGGAGGTGTCTTGGGATGGGGAAGGCCATGGGGGCCTAGTGATGGAACAGGTCACCGATGGCCTCCCCCGACCCACTGAGATATCTCATTCTCCCTCCCCTTGGGTCCCCACAATTGCTCCCTCCTCATCCTACTGCACTGGGTTACTTACCTTATGAAGATCTGTCTCCTCTCCAGCCTCTCTGTTTCTTGTCTGCTCTCTCCTTTTTCATTGGCAAAGTGCTTGATGAAGCCTTCAGTGACAAAAAACGAGGCGCAGAGGGATGCGCCTCCAGGCCTCCTTTTTTGCCACCAAACCACTTGAAGCTTTTAGCAACAAAAAACAAAGTGTGGAGGGCTGTATGTGCCCTTTTGGGCCTCCTTTCTTGCTGCCAAACTGCTTGAGGATTGCGCCCCTGTAGGCTTTGGCAGCCCTTTGCAGAAAGCTTTTGCCGGTAGGAACAGAGCTGTGGAGCTTCACCCCTCTGAAGATCCACAGGTGCCAGCAAAGGCTTTTTGCAAAAGGGCTGCTGAAACCTGTAGGGACACAATCTCCCTGCAGGCTTCGGCAAGGAAACAGCAAACGGATGGAAGGACTTAAGGACTGAAGCCTTCCCTCAGTTTGCAAAAGTCCAGGCCTCAATTCTCAGAGTATAGAGGCCTAAAGTGCAAGATCACACAAAATCAGTAGCACGGGATCTGGTATTACTGATCTCGCAGTATATTAAGCCTCTGTTCTCTGCGAATGCACCAAAATCCTGAAACAACAAAGCAGGCAAAGAATCCACAAGACAGAGGAGATCTTTGCAAGGTAGTTGAGTCTCCACAGGTGGAGTGCCTGTCAAGACCCGGGAAAAGGGGGTGCGGCGGAATAGGCAGGGTGAATGTTGCAGAGCCTCTGTGGGTCGTTCGTAACAGCAAACAACTGCCGTAGTGCTGCAACATTTGTAATTTCAGGACTTGTTACATAAATGCTAAGGGGCACCAATTGCACAACTTCAAACGTTCACTACTCAGGGATTACCTGTACATGGTGTTATTTTCCTACTTTTTAATGGAATTATTTAAAAGAAGAGAAAAGTTACCATTTCCATCTTTCCCAATATGGAATCCCTGGAATTGTTTGAAACTATAATCTCTTAGAATTCCCAGCATATTTGTAAATCCTGGAAGATATAGTTCCAAGATATCCAGAAGACCAATCCAGAAGAAAGTGTTGAAAAAATGTCCATTGTGAACAAAAACCAAAGATTTTGGAGTTAAATGCAATGAAGTGTCTTACTGACATGGACAATTACAGTAATCATTGGGCTCTTGGCCAGAACATTTAGAGATAATTCAGGCACTTTGTGAGCATCATATCCAGAGAAACTACAAGTTTCATTGCAGGTAATTATTTGGAATGATCAAGCAGTGGGAGAGTCTAGAGACCAGAGTGGGTTGGGATACTTTCTGTCTCTGACACTTTCAATCTTCTCTTTTCTCCCTATCTTAAATAAAAATCTTGAAGTAGAAAAACTAGATAGCTCTTAACATAGATATAAATTGAAATCTTACACATGGGGATTGGGATGAGGATTAAAATTATGCCAACTTTTTCTGATTTCTATGCCTGATTTTAAACTTAGCTACTTTAAACAAATGGGAGTTCAGAGTAAAAGTTAACTTCTGTTTTCAAAAATGTTTTCTAGAGCCTGGTATGTGGATGGGCGAGTTCTGGTTGTAACTGTGACCTTTTTAATAATTCTTCCTCTATGTCTTCTGAAAAGTTTGGGTAAGGATAAATTACTTTTTTTTTAGACTAAAAGGTAGTTAAAACTTAATTTTCAACATGTCTTTCCATTCCTTCCTTCTAGGAATGGAGACCTGAAAGTACAGTTTGGTACATGTTGAATATATTTGGTTATTTAAGACACTAAATGTCTTTGTTTCATTTTTCTATTTCTGAGATTGGTTATGTCCCAAAAAAAGTTCTCCCTGAGAACAGTAAATAACATAGCTTGCTTCAAATAAACAGTGTTATTAAGATATATTAATATTAAAAAAATAGTTTAGCAAACATCTTAGAATGTTTGTAAAGTCAAAATATTCTTGGATTCCTAACCCCCAGAATACTATTATTTCAAATCTTAGTTTTACCAAGGCTCTGCTTCTTCCTTATTACATTACAAGCCCTCTGTATTTACCTCTTCAGAGCTTAATCATCTACACTGTACAATAAGATGTCCAGACAAGTTTTTTTTTAATAAAAGAGAATCTAAAAGTGTCTTTTACGGATACAATGGCTAATGTGGGGTGGAATTTTGAAAAGGACTAAAACTAGAAGAAAAAAGTAATTAAATTAGATACAGATTATATAATTATTCCAGAGATGGGCTGCTACTGGTGGGTTCTCTGGATCCAGATGTTAATTTTCTGAGCAGTTTGGAGAACTAGTTGTTGGAAGAAATCTTTTCCCACTTTACAGGGTTAATCCTGCAAGGAACGCAGGAAGCAAACATTCTGCTATGCCTGTATTTCTAGCCTAATCCTTATCTTAATTGCCCTGCTGCTTTAAGTAAGTGTTTTCAGAAACTGCCTTTAGGTTGTAAGCCTTAATGGTTCTTGGCAGCACCCCAGACTTTCTGTCTTCTGAGTGTCCCCCCCCCCCCCCCAAATTTTAATCTGGAGCTTGAGATAATTCCTGAGCACAGGAATCTCTTGTCTATGAGGATTCTTCAGTCATCCAGGTCATGGTTGTCCCAAAAGGTGCTTTTTTCAAGAGGCAACTGGACCTTTTTGGTTTCCAGAAAATCCAGTTGTCTCTTGAAAAAGCACCTTTGGGGCAAGAGTCTCTTGCACTGCTTCAGAGTGGATAAGGCACATGATTGCTCACTGATAATAAGTGGATCCTTCTTCCAATTTGTTTTAGTTTTCTCTTATGGTAAAATGGTATAGTAACATGACACCAATTGTAGAAAATTAGCACCCACACCTCTCCTAGAAGAATAAAATATTTTGAGAAATATTAAAAAGGGAGAATATATTTCTCTGAATGAGAAATGGAGAAACATGTTTTCCTAGATGGAGAAAGCAGCCCCCACCTTCCTTAATAGCCCACAGAAGATGTCAGCACTTAAGAGATACAGTATATCACAGAACTGAGTACACCCTCTTACATTTTGTAAATATTTAAGTATATCTTTTCATGTGACAACACTGAAGAAATGACATTTGGCTACAATGTAAAGTAGTGAGTAGTGAGTTTCTGAGCACTGACAGGCTGACCCTGCACCCCTTCAACCTCTGCAGCAATGCTGGCAGCATTCATACATCTGTTTCCCAAAGCCAACCTCTGGATATGATGCTGAGCACGGACACTCAACTTTTTTGGTGGACCATGGTGAGGCCTGTTCTGAGTGGAATCAATTTGTTTTTTCAGATCCTCAGAGTGTTAATTGCCATGAGATGCCATGTTGAACCTCCAGTGACCAGTATAAGAGAGTGAGAGCAATAACACCAAATTTAACATGCCTGCTCCCCTTTCACACCTGCAATCTTGTACCACTAATGAATCACATGACACCAGGGAGGGAAAAGGGCTACTTGGGCCTCATTTGGGCATTATCACTTAGGATGTAATCACTTTTGTTGCCAGTAGTTTAGACATTAATGGCTGTGTGTTGCGTTATTTTGAGGGGACAGCACATTTATACTGTTATACAAGCTATATACTCACTACTTTACATTGTAGCCAAGTGTCATTTCTTCAGTGTTGTCATATGAAAAGATATACTTAAATTTACAAAATGTGAGGGTGTGTACTCACTTCTGTGATATACTGTAGCTATATTCTTAGGCAAAAATTCCCTGCAGCAAGGTCTGAACAAAGGCAGAATGGGATTAGCCCTCACTCAAGGTGTTAATTTGTCTCTTTAGCGTGGCATTTTGTAGCCCAAATATGCCCACTTACTTTCTGGAGAGCTTAAATGACCTCTCTGTTAAAGGGTTTCAGTTTATGAGCAAAAGTAATTTGGCTGCTGATAGTTATCCTTGTATTTTAACTATTTTAATTCCTCAGTGTGCTCTGGCACCCTGCCTGATTTGTAACTCCGGGTTGCAAGTTTTGCTGAGGAAAAGGAAGGTATTCAGACAATGCATTAGGTTTCCATGACGGCTGTGACTCATTGATCTTCAGTGTGTATTCCCCATTCTAATCTAATGACTGGTATTTAGGGCAACTTTTTGCAAACAAGGAAGCTTTTTGTATTTTTCTACAGGTAATCCTTGATTTACAACAGTTCATTTATTGACCATTCAAAGTTACAATGGCACTGAAAAAAGTGACTTATGAACATTTTTCACACTTACAACCATTGCAGCATCCTCATAGGTGGAGCACCCCTCGATATAAGTGACATTGAGTTGGCCATGTCCACTCAGTCACATGACCAATCAACCACACCCACCCAGCCACTCCCACCCACCTAGTCATTCGGGCAGAGAACCGGTTGTTAAAAAATTTGAAGCCCACCACTGATTATTACTGAATTATATAATAATTGCCCTTTCTTGTCACACTAAACATTACAATTCAGCAGCAAAGGTTTGCAGGACACTAAAGCCCTTAAATTATAATCTTTTTTTTCTTTTTCTTCTAATAATTATCAGCCTTTATTACTGTTTAGATAGAAGATAAAGTAATATTTTTGTAGTCGAGAACTTTTTACAGTCCTATATGAAGCATGTTTCTTAATGCTAATATTTTTTTCATTCAAAACTTAAAATTCTACTTGAAAATTGCAGGTTAGTTTCAAGACATAGGCAAGAATGATATTAATAGTGGATTATTTTATTGCCAGTGAAGTTTTTAAACCATTTGAGTTATTGCAGGAGAAAATTGGATTACTGGAAATTATGAAATGGCATTTTCATTTTCTGATTTTATAATTTGGTTAAGATGTACTACTCTTGTTATAAATTACTGAATTTCTGACATGAGAAATTGTTTTCAATTGTTCTAGATTTAGATGCTTTTCAAGAATATTGCTAAAATATTAGTTATTTCCAAGAACTTGGAAATGAAAAGCTAAAATATCATATTAACAAATCACTGGCTGAGAATCTTATAAGAATATGAAATATGCATTGTCAGAATTTACAACATTGGAGCAATCGAACAAAAACATTTTGAGATTTATTTATTCATTTAATTTCTATGGCGGCCCTCTCAACCAGCTGCCTTTCTGCAGCTTTCAAGTCTAAAACAATAAAACATTTAAAATCAATTAAAATCAGTAAAAAAAAGTAAATATATACAACAGCTGCAGCAATTATTCAATTTAAAGCCAAAAGTTGGGACCCTTATTACTTTCAGAGCCCCAGTTTTTTATACTCTCTATTGACAGAAGGACTGATTAATATTATTCCATGTGGACAAGGTATAATTTTAAAATTGTGATTTTTTTAAATGTGTAATATATATTGTTTCCTTTTCTTTTATGTTTTATATTTTTGTTTATATTCCCCCCTCCCATTTTTCTCCTTTTCTTTTTTTTTCTTTTTCATATCAAACAAATACATTGAAAAAGATCTAAAGTTCATCTAGGGCCAGTGTAATATAATTGAATCAAAGAGAGGCTGGTTAAAGTAATCACCAACTACAAAGCTCCTGGGATGAATATGGCCAGTTCTCTTTCTCCACTCAATTGTCTTACAATGTTGCTGATTTTGTTGAGATAGCATTTAAAGAACTGCTCCCCCTTCCATATGTCTTCCTGAGTTGCAATTAATTAATTGAATTAGTTTCCAGTCTTAATTTCTGCATCACGTTGACGGTAGTGGAACTCCCATTTTACAATGGAAAACATCAACAAATATTCCTTCAGAGTAACTCAGATGAGAGATAAAAATCAACCATGATGATTTTAAAAAGATGATTGAATATATAATTAGACAGTGACTGACCAACTGTGATGAACAATCAATAGGAATATAACCTGAGTGGATTCCATACCAAATACAATAACTGCTAGTATACTTTGTGTCCTAGTTCAAAGTTCTAGTCATTACTTTGAATAATCTAAACAGTTTGACAGAAAGTTATTTGAAGAACAATCTGTACCACTTTCTCTAACTGGATAGAAATGCAGATGTATTAAGGGGAACTTTGTTCAGATTCATCTTATGTACCAGTTGCTCCCTTTCCTTGTTTGGGAAACCCTTCAAATGGCCACTCATACCCTGGTTACGTTGAGACAGGACTATTACAATGCACTTATTGCAATACATTGGGTTGAAGACCAGTCAGAAGTTACGCGTGGTTCAAAATACAGCAGCGATAGCAGTAACAGGCACGTCTCATAATGCCTATAAATCATCACTGCTCTGCAACCTCTATTAATAAAAGAAAATATTTGTAGCTCAGGGTTGAAATGAGGAGTCCTTGGTGCTCCCTGAGCTTGGTTGTTTTCTTGCAGACATTTAATTACCCCAAGGGTAACATTATCAGTGCTAAGCCTATAAAACGATATGTAGAAATGTATTTATATTTATAGAGAATTTTTAATCAATAAATCTTTAAATCTCTGAGGCAGATGGGCAATTTAGAAGGTAGACGGATGGATGGATACTTCAGTAAAAATATTGAATACTACTAGCCCAACTAAGAATCACTGCCTATTAAGTGTCATTATATTTATATGATCATTTAAAAAGGTGAACAATTTCAAATACATATAAGGGGTGGAATGATGATCCATTAAGTACACAAATAAAAGTAATAAATAAATTACTGAATTTGTTGTCCTTTGAATTTCTACCAGGCTATCTTGGCTATACTAGTGGATTTTCCCTGACATGCATGGTATTTTTTCTCATAGTGGTAAGTTGGACTTAATATTTCAATTTGGTCTGAGTGATTAAACTTCCAATTTAAACCCATTTGCTGAATATTTCAACTTTGATCCTTAATTGTAGGTCATATACAAAAAATTTCAGCTTTCTTGTCCTTTTCTGGACACAAATGCAACAGATGCTACGGTTTCCAATTTTAGCTTTGGCACAGAGACATGCACACCAAAATATATTACATTTAATTCTAAGGTATGATTTTTTCTATAGTATTTGCCATTTCTTTCTACTATAGAGCTATAGGTGTTACAGGAAGATACAAGTTCAATTGTAGAATGTGCTTTTTAATATTTTTAATAAGAAATCTCATGGTATGTACTTAATCCTGGTAATGGAGAGTAAAACTAAATGGTGCTTAACTCTGTGTTCCACAGACATATATCACTAAGCACAGTCACCGAAATTTATCTTTCAAACATTCATTTTACTATAGATGCAAAAGTGTAGAAAATTCCAATTCTGATATTTGAACAAACTTTTTAACAACTTTAGGAAAAGTATCCTAAATTTTAAATGTTAAATGTTAAATTTTTATAATTAATTTTAATTATTCTTAACTGTAATTTTTTAAATATCAGCTAATTTAATTGTTTTATACTGGTTTTTAAATTTTGTTTATCTATTTTTATTTGCTGTAAACCGCGGTATATAAATTTAAATAAATAAATATCCTGATTCTTACTTTTTTTTTAACAGAGTGTGTATGCTTTGCCTACCATTGCATTTGCATTTGTGTGCCATCCATCAGTCCTTCCAATCTACAGTGAACTTAAAGAGTAAGAGAATATTTATTACTGATTATTAAAAAAAATTTCATCTGAATGATAGGAATATTGAGTTATATACTGCAGTGCTGTCATTATCCAAAGGAGAGGGAGTCTCCCTCCCTCCCCCCCCCCCCCTCATTCCAGAAAGACTTGATTCACTGGGTGGGGGTGGGGATTGAAGATTGTTACTTGCTGGGCATTTTCTTTAGATCTGCATAGAATTTTGTAGAAACACCAAAAATGCTAACAATCATTCTAAAGGCTTTTTGAACTATAGCACCATTATTCACATCTGGTTCAAAGGTAGCTTAACCTAGCAGAAATGTATGGTGGGGGTTCTTTTCCTCTCCCTTTTAACCTTACTTTTTCAATCAAGTGTATATTCTGTTAAAAAGTTAAGAACTATATCACTGAAATCTAGAAGGAGGAGTATATTGAATTCTCAGATCTTCTGAGGATTCTTTATTTTAAATATATATAAACCTAATTAAAAATCTGAAAGCACAAATATTTTCTGTATCCTGTAAAGTTTGTATGCCTTAAAGCAGAATCATAATCCCAGAAATTGTATAAGGGTAGTAGGTATATAAGTAAAGTAAACTAAGGAAATATCCTTTTATTCTTCAAGTTTTTGGACTACCACAGCATAATTCCTAACCATAATCTATTCTAGCAAGAGTTAAGTGTTTTATTGTTGTATCCTAAACTACCTGTGAAAAGTCAGGTTGTCAGTGTTTGATTAATTGATTGATATATTGATTTATATGGCCATCCATTTCAACTGGCAACTCTAGACAGATAACAGATGACTAAAAACCAAGAACAAATAACAAAAACCTTTTTGTGAATAGAACTTCAGCTTTAATCATGTGCATTAAATTTAGCACATATGAAATTGGCTAACATCCCCATTATAAAAGAGTCTTTATATATCCATCCAAATAGAATGATGCCTAAAAGGAACTGTTTAATTAGGTTAAACAAATAATGAAACAAAATCTAACAATATTAATCTGTCTTCTTTAGCATTGTTTTCTAGATCTATCTGAGAACTTAAATCTTTATAGTTTTTAATACAAACTCATCAAATCCATAACTCCTGAAATAATTGCCAGATTAAAACCTAATTTACATTTTTCATTTCTTTGAAATTTTGTACTGCAGGGCTGTATTCAAAACATGTAACAAATTTATTAAATGTTTTAGCATAAATGTGCTTGAACTAAAATATTTTATAAATAAAAATGCACTGATACAAATGCATTTGTAATTATTTAAATACAAAACCTATATATTTTAGGGTTTATTAATCTAACTACCGGTAGACCTCATTACTTAATGACCATTCAAAGTTACAATGGACTTCAAAAAAGTTACTTAGGACTTATCCTTAAAGTTATATCTGCCACACCACCACTGAGATCACATTGCATTGTGGGTGGTTGCCTTTTTCAACCTTTTTACCACTTTCTGGCAAAAATGCCCATTGGATAAGCTGGATTTGGATATAAATCCTATGATTTATTTAACAACTTCATAGAACAGTGGTAAAATTGCAACTTACAACCATAATGTCTTATGACTAAAATTGAAGACTACCTGCAAGGACTGAAAATAGCCTGCTTCATCTAGCCTGTTTCCTGTTATTTGAGGTCCTTAAATTAGGGATTCAAGTTATTAAGTTTAATAGTTTATATAAGCACAGTTATCCAATAAAATAATATCAAATAATAGCAAGCACAGTCTTGAAATAAAGTTTTCTTTTTGTAATGTAAAGAATTTCTAAAAATCTTGCTGAAAATCCACCAGAGAAGGGGATAGCCTGTTCTCCCAAGGCCAAATATTAAGTGGTTTAGAAGTCTTTTCTGTTGTCCTTAAGATACTTGCTTTCATTACTTTTAGGACACAGTTAATGTACTTTCCATCAAAATATGCATGCAGCCAAACTACCTCTAAGAGGTCTTGGATAAACCATTTATATGTCTCCACTAATGCTTTGAATAGACACAGTACCAAACTCTATTCTAAATAGTAGTAGGTAGGGAGCCTGCAGAGATTCAGGATCCAAAGGAAGGGTTACTGTGAAGGCATAATCATCATTTTCCCCAGGATATGGAAATTGAGTCTTACTTTCATGTCATAATCACAACAGAATCCTTCTCTTCCACTTCAAGAATTACTGTAGCTTTCCTATGAAACTAGATAGGAATTTGGGGCATTACCAAAACTTTCAATTAGGCTTACTGCAATCATTCCAGCAGCTGTTATTTGCAATGGGAGAAAATACACTCACAGTGTTAATCCACATATTTAATCACATATATTTCTATACTTACAGCAAGTTCATTCATTTGCTTCCACTATAGATAGATCTTTGTAAGGCCCCACTTGCATTGCTCTGACACTGTTTTGCACTCCTTGCAAAAAGAAATGAGATAGGATGCGGGCAAGGAAGCTTTTCAGTTGTGATGCCCAAATCTTGGAATCTAATTCCCATGGAGACTCTTTAGACCTTTTCCCCAGGATTACAATTTTTAATGTTTAAGGAGCCCTTACTTCTTGTATTAATGAATGTTTTTTTCAATTTTGTGATACATACATTATATTTTAATTCTGTACTAGTAATGCAAACTGTCTTGAGATTATATGTACTGTACTGAAGAATGACTTTCTAAGACACATGTATAACTTCATGCGAAATATGATGTTTGGATGGAAATTAGAAAGTTAAGTTTTAAATCATTAATTTCCTAATTAGGGAGGATGTCTCATGTGTTTTAAATATATTCCTTCATGACAGTGAATGAGGAATGCATTTAAGAATTTATATATTAGCCGTTACTCATTGTTAAAAGAGTTGGGTTAAGAATAAAAAATCGGTTTTTACTATTTGCCTTCGTAACTATAGTAAATGGAATAGTGTCTGTGAGCATGTATTAACATTTAATAAATGTTGCTGAGGAGTTGGGCAGCCTCTGAAAGAAAATAATAATTGAATAATAATACCGCTAATATTCATTTATCTTCATTCCTCTCCCCTCCCTTTTTTTACAGTCATTCCCAGAAAAGAATGCAGATGGTTACAAAAATCTCTTTCTTTGCCATGTTTGTCATGTATTTTTTAACTGCTATTTTTGGCTACTTGACATTTTATGGTATGTATGTATTCAGTCTTCTCTAACATGCATATTTTAGGTAACATCTTCTTGACTCATAATACTTTTTAAAGGAAGCAACTGAGGCCAATAAAGATTACCCTATAATTCAAACATTATCGCAGTCAAACATGAATTTTATAAAATGTTTGTGTTGCCACTTTCTTCCTTCTTTGTACAGAAAGTAACATCCAGATCATCTTATGCTTAATTTGGAAAGGGCATAATCAGATTTTCTTGTCTGATGATGTTGTTCTGCTGCTGGACTGGACTATAGTCACATGATCTTAATTTTATGAAATTCACTTAAATTTAGTAAATTTGATTTTGATACATCAAGGAATGAAAGAAGAAAGGAAGGCAGGAAGGGAAAGAGGAACAGGATCCCTGTAAGCCCTTCCCAGTCCATGACACTCCCTTCTATGCTCCAACCTGTGCCATGCCCCTGGACACCTTCCTTGACCCATGCTGCACCCTGCATGTCACACTTTTTGTAACCTGCACCATCACTTAACACCTTGTCTGACCAATGCAGCACCTCTTGTACAACTACACGCAATTCATGCAGCACCTCTTGGGCACCCTTATATACCCATCCTGTAACCCCACTCACCATCTCTTGACCTGCATATCATACTCTACACACTCCCAAGCACCTTCAGACACCTTTTCAACCCATGTCCTCCTATGTGCTATCCCCAACTGGTGCAGTACATCTTACACAGCCCTGTGACTCTTTGCACGTTTTTCACCACATACCTCCACACCCTATCCAATCCACACAACACCTCACATACACCCCAGGCATCCTCCTGACTATGCTACCCACCTGTACACCATCCCTGGATGGTATCTCTAGTAAGTACCCACATCCTCTTCCCAGCCCACAGTATCTCTCACACACCTCCATGTATCATTTCTGACCTGTACCATCTCACTTTCACCCCCAACCAATGGCAATCGCATACCTGCCTGCTGGCCTTGGACTTGAAACTTCCTATTGGCTTCTCCCAAACAAAGGGATGAAGGAAGGAAGGAAAGATTTCTGATGCTCACTGCCAGCTTCCCACAAGGAAATTCTACAGGGAAGCTGGCAGGAAGTCAAAACTCATTCCTATTCCTTTTTTGCTCACTCATGGTCATTATTTTTCTCTCTAGGCAAGGAAATATCTCTGGAACAATGACCCAATGGGCTCATGGGTTGTTCAGTTATTAGCATACATTTCTATATGTCTGCAATACATATTTATTTTCTTTGCACTTGTTTCAGGATTCTGACAAGGAACATGTAGAACAGGGGTGTCAAACTTAAGGCCTGTGTGGCAAATCCGGCCCACAGTGTTGTTAGATCTGGTTCACGGAGTTGCCCTGGAAACAGTGAAAGACTGGCCCGGGGTGATCTACAATCTGGTGGTGGCCATCCAGGCCAGAATGCAGTCAACCTTAGATCTGCGGGGTTGCCCTGGAGCCAGCGAGTGGCCAGCACTGTCCCATCCCCTGAGTGCATGCACAACAGGAGATGGCAAGCAGGTGGAACCTAGAATCCTTTCACCTAGGATGCCAATGCTCGCCGCCTCCTATGTGAATGCCCAGGGGGCAGGGCCAAGATGGCGGGGACAGCCCCAAGCTGGCTCCAAAGTGGAACCACAGATATAAGGCTAACTGTATTCTGGCCACCCACACCAGCACCTCCATATCCTGCTCACCAGCCTGGCCTCACAGCTCACGAGGCTTCACTTTCGTCAAGATGGTGGGGCAGCCCCTCACTGGCTCTAGGGCAGCCACATGGATTAGATCTAAGACTGACTACATTCTGGCCTGGATGGCTCCAAAAGTTGTAGATCAGCGCCACACCCTCCACCAGCACCTCCATGCCCTACTCACTGGATTGTCCTTGTAGCATGTGAGGCTTTCCTTCACCAGGATCTTCCCTGCCCCTTTGTGGGAAAGACAGAACCGCCAGCAGTGCAGCCACTGGCCACACTGCCAATCTCTCTCCTTCACCTCATCTCTTCCTGAGCAGAGAAGAAGATGGGAATGAGAAGCAGGGAAAGAAGGAGGGAGGGAGGAAGGATGAAAGGAAGGAAAAGGGTAGGGATAGGAGGAGTAAGGTTGGGGGGAGAAAGAGGAGGGGAAGGGACAAAAGGAGAGAGAAGGTAGGGCAAGGAAGGAAGGAAGAGGGTAGGATTAGGAGAAAGGGAAGGGGAGGAGAAGGAGGGACGGGGAAGGAAAGAAGGAAAAAGATGGGAATGAGAAGGAAGGAAGAAGGGAATAGGAAGGAAAGAAGGGAGATTATGAGAGGGTGGGAGGGTCTGAGGAAAGTCCTCGCCACCAGCAGCCCTGCTGCCCTTTTGCCATCCCCTTGCTCACTCCCCTCCTGGTGGTCTCCCATCATATAGTTAAGGATGCTTTAGTTACAAAGCCTGGTCCCCTCACAAAAAGCCACACACTTTGCCTGCCCACATACACCATGAGCAACTTGGCCAAGGAGAGCAAGCACATCACCAGCAGCCTTGAAGGTAAGCGCAGCTGGGTGCCCTCTCGAATCACAGCTGGGCTGGGCTGTGGAGTCCCAGAGTCCTGGGAGCTCAAGAGCTGGGCTGGGTGCTTGCCCATTGCTGTCCAGAGCTCTGGGCAGCCTGCAGGGGATCATCTGCGTGGCCTGAGAGGGACAACAAGGCTCCTCTAGTGGACAGGGTTTGACACTTGCCCTGATCTTGCCTTTCTCTACTGAAGAATCTCCCCAGGCCACCACAGGCATCCTCTGACACAAGCAATATTGAGCTGCCCATGCCCATCCTGGCCAAGCCCACCCAATCAGCTGCAACCATCTGCCCATGCCCACCCCAGCCATGCCCACCCGGCCCAAGGTCAACCATAACCCTGATGTGGCCCTCAATGAAATTGAGTTTGACACCCCTGATATAGAAGATTATAATGCTAATCACCCAAACTTTGATTTAAATTGGAAATTCGGACCAGAAAATTGTTTTGAAATAGAAAATCATATAGATTTGCACTTCTGAATCAATTAAGGAAAAGCAAATAATCACAAACATTCATTGAATATTGAATTACTGAGGCTAATATTCTGCTAGCAGATACAAATGGATCCTACACAGTTTGATGCGCTGAACCATTCTGACAATTCAGTTTGAAACGATTCACCAGCCTCATTTCAAAAGATTAAATCACAAGTTATTTGAGATGTTTTTTACTAAATGGTAGCTTGTATTAATTTATTATCTTACTGCTAGAATAGCTCTATCATTGTTTTCCCTGCAGAATCAGTACAGTCAGATTTGCTTCACAAATACCAGAATAAAGATGACATCCTTGTCTTAACTGTTCGTGTTGCCGTCATTGTTGCAGTCATACTTACAGTCCCTGTGTTATTTTTCACTGTAAGTTGGAATTTTCTGTCCATTTGTTAATAGATTGGCAATTCCTGAATACAAGAATTGAATTTTTTGCTTTCTTATTCAGTTTTTGTTTTGACAAGAATAGATTGCAAATTAACATCAATCCCATGCCTCCTAAATTCCAAATATTTGCAATGCTGAAAATATTTTTTTTCTCAAAAAAAGTATGATTAATAACTGTCCATTTCTGCTTTCATTAAACCAATTGACATATTCTCAATTGTCTAATAAACAGTATACTTATTAATCATGCTGAAAAAACAATGTTTCCTTTCCGAGCTATCCTTTGAATCATCTTCCCCATGTGAACACAGGAACTACAGCTTAACTAAATTTTCCTTTCTCTTTCCCTTCACGTCCCTATTACCTAGTTGTCTATATTTTCATTTACTCCATTAAATTCTATTGATGGGCTATTTTGGTTCATGAATATGATTTGATATGCAGCTGACTCATTCTGCATTACAGTTGTTTGTACCTTTCATTTTCCTCTCTCTGCTCTTTGTTGTTCTCTGAAAGGTAGATATTCTGAAGGCTAGAATGCTTAAGGGGATTTGGAATGTTGAAGTATTCTATTTGTCTTTATTCTGACATAAATAATTGCTGGTGCTGCTTGTCAGTGCTTAAATTGATGTTCAGTGATGTTGTTCAGCCTTCCACAAATCCAGACTGTATTAGGGCATAAATCCCTTCATTCCTGTATATTGCTCATTGACGAGCAGTATAAAAGTAATGGAAATTATAGTAGAGGTAATCCCAGGGTTACGAATGTTCCCCTAGTGAACGTTTGAAGTTATGTGATAAATGGCCCGTAATGTTTACGAACAAATCCCAAAATTATAAATATTGCAGCACCATGGCAGTATTTACTATTACAAACGACCACAGAGGCTCTGTAACATTTGCTCTGCCTGTCCCTCACCCCCAACCCCTGGCCGGGCCTTCAAAGGGCACTTTGTCTTATGGAGATACACTTAACCTTGCAAAGATCTCTCTGTCACACTTTCTTTGCCTGCTTCATTGCTTCAGCCTTTCGGTGCATTTGCAGAGAACAGATTTCTAACAAACCACGATATCATGCGAGATCAGTTACATGAGATCTCGTGCTACTGATCTCGTGTGATCTTGCACTTTAGGCCTCTTATTTTCTGCGAATTGAGGCCTGAATGTTTGCAAATGGAGGGAAGGCTTTGGTCCTTCAGGCCTTCCCTCCGTTTGCCGTTTCCTTGCTGAAGCCTGCAGGGAGATTGCGTTCCTGTAGGCTTTGGCAACCCCTTTGCAAAAAGCTTTTGTTGGCACCAGCAGAGCTTGGGAGGAGCGGGCGCATCCCTCCGAAGCTCTGTTCCCACCAGCAAAGGCTTTTTGAAAAGGGCTGCTGAAGTGTAAATGGACTCAATCTTCAAGCGCTTTGCCATTGAGAAAGGAGGTCCACTTGATGAGGTCTCCGATGATGAAAAATGTGGCCTTGTTAAGGCCTTTGCTGACAAGAAAGGAGGAAGCAGGCAAAGAAACAGGCTGGAGAGGAGAGAGATTTTTATAAGGTAAGTAATCCAGTGCAGCAGGAGGGGGGGAAGCAATTGTGGAGACCCCAGGGGAAGGAGAACAAGGTATCTGTGGCCCCCGGGGAGGCCTTGGGTGATCTGAAGTAGCTCCGTTTTGGCTGGCAAAGTGCTGGGTGAGGACTGTGCACACCAAAATGGAGCTGCAAAGGGGTGTGCACAGCTGAGAGGCTGGAGAGGACACAGCATGCTAGATCTTTGCAGAGTAAGTGACCCAGCGTGGGAGGTTGGAGGAGTGAAAGTAATTGTGGGGAGCATGAGGTATTTCAGTGGGTTGGCAAGGCCTTGGGTGGTCTTAAGCAGGTGGCCTGTTCCATCACTAGCCCCCCCCCCCCCAAACCTTCCCTACATCATGTGCATTTAACAAGCTGCCTGAACGAAAGCAGGGAGTGATCCCATTCAAGATACAAGATTCATTCCCACAAATTCTTGGGTTACATAACTTGAGGACTACCTGTAGTTTTGGCTTATGGCTAATTTTAAAAAGCTGATATAGTGCAGAAGATCAAACTAGCTTTCTATGCACTGATTTTAAATATTAAAATTAGGAAGTACAGGTAGTCATCTACTTACAATGATTAATTTTGTGACTATTCAAAGTTACAACAGCACTGAAAAATGTCTTATGAGCATTTTTAACATTTACAACGGTTGCAGCATCCCCATGGTCACGTAATCAAAACTCGGACCCTTGGCAACTGGTTCATATTTATGACAGTTGCATTGTCCCATACCATGTGATCAGCATTTTGCTACCTTCTAACAAGCAAAGTCAGTGGGGAAGCCAAATTCACTTAACAATCATGTTATTAACAACTGCAGTGATTCCCTTAATTACTGTGGCAATAAAGGTCATAAAATGGGGCTAATTAACTCAATTAACAAATGTCTGTCTTAACATAAATTTTGGGCTCAGTTGTAGTCATATGTCAAGGATTATCCATATCATTTCCAATTAAAAAAAAAATCCTTGAAGATGTTTATAATCAAAGCAATTAATAAAACACATGTAAAAGAATTTTATAAAATACAGAATGAAATAAAATGTAAATATTAAAACAATAACAGGAACTCCAAGCAACAATAAAAAGTTTAAGATAAAAACACTAGCCATACTTTGCTGGGGAAGGCATTCCAAATTTGAGTAGTCAGCCAATGTAAAGGTTTGTCCCTGGGTAATTTTCTGTCACATCTCAGCATAAGAATTCATCCCAAGTAGGCCTTTGAGGCTGACCATGGCACAAAGAATTTTATAAATTAAAACTATCCCTTGAGTTAGGACTAGAAATAAACTGGGATTCAGGAAAGATAAAAGCTAATCTGATATGTTTATATCATCCAAGTCTAGATAGCACCCTTTCTGCAGTATTCTATAGAATACTATGGGATTCCCCAGGTAATCAAATCAAGCCTCCTCTGAATTTCTGAACAATCAGAATTCGAAGGCAATCAGATGCTCTTATGGTATCAGTTCAAATATTTATCAGAAAGTAGAATGTGAAAATATAATATAAATAAATTTATTGTTCTCCTTTCTTTAACAGTTTCACATGAAAATTCTGCTTAGAATGAGACATTAAGTATTTTAAATTTGGCAAAAAGCCATTCAATTTTTAATTTGAAGCAAAATTTTAATGTTTTATTAGAACAAGTTTTGATAGCATAAAAAGTTATGGCTGAAATAGCAATAGAATTGAAAATGCTGATATTCACAAATATGATACTGTATATTAATTTCTCTAAGTGAACACAAAATATAATACTGAAGGAGAATTTTCTGTCCCAGAATGTCTGTCCCATGTAACATTTTGCCTAACAGATTTATCTTTCTTTTCCTTCCATAGGTTCGTTCATCTATATTTGAGCTTATTAGAAAAACCAAATTTAATTTATGCCGACACATTGTAGTTACGTTGATCCTTTTGATGATCATTAACTTGCTGGTTATTTTTATACCTTCCATGAAGGATATTTTTGGAGTTGTAGGTACAGTATGCTAAATATATTTTATTAAGATTTTCTCCCTTTGTTAGCCTTAGATTTGTACATTGTTTATTATAACACCAAAATGTTTCTTATTGTCATAGGAACAACATCTGCCAATATGCTGATTTTTATTCTTCCATCTTCACTCTATTTGAAAATCACCCAACAAGATGGTTCAAAACTGAGTCAGAAAATTTGGGTAAGTTAGTATGCTTTGTTAGATAAAGATTAAAAAAATAATTCATTTATTAACTAAGATTAAAAGCTGTACTGTGCAAGTGTAACAAAGGTAGAACATACTTTTTCACCAGAGTGAAAGGGTCTTAGGTCTTGCCAGTAGGCAAACAGCTAAATGAGCCAGCATTCATGTCAGAAGGCAACAAAGATAAATACTTGTTTACAAATGGATGTGAGTACTGGTATCTCAAAATGATCTGCAGTAAATTGCTTGCACTGCTTACGAATAAGAATGAAGATTTAAAGAAGAGAACTTAATCATACAGGACTCTTATTCACAGATGGTGCTTTCAAACTTAGAACAGGTTTCTCATTTGATAGCCTTTGCCCAATACAAGGCAACAGAAACCAAGGATATTGGGAATGCAGGAACTAAACCGACAAGGCTACGATTACATATTCTGAAATAAATTCAAAGCCATTTCCAAAATATTTGAACCCCCTATTTTAAAAGCAGAAAATTGTTTTAAACTCAAAACAGGACTGAGAATGCAAGATGAAGCAAATTAGAAACATTTTGCACACCTCTGAATTAAATTGTAAGATAGAATTATCTACGAATTGCTGACATAATTAGAAGTTAATTGATTGTGTGTTGGCTTCCCTGCCTTCCCCATGAACATATTTCTTCTTAGATTTAAAGCCCATTCTTAATTGGCTAATCATTATATAATAGAAGTATGCAGCTTTTCCCAAATTAAGGACTACACTTTCCCTTTGAATCCCATGACTAGGAACGTACTTCTAAATAGTTTATTTTTAAATAAATTAAGAATAATTAATAGGATATTGCTCATGCATTTAATAATTTCCCCCTTCCAATGCAAAATTTGTGGTAGCAACTTTTCAATGTCTTAAGAACTACACACTTGATCTCACGTTGGAGCCCACTGTTGCATGTAAATAAATGTAAATAATATCTCATTTTGGTTCTAGGCTTCCCTCTTTTTGGCATTAGGAATTTTATTTTCCATGGTGAGCATTCCTCTTGTCATCTATGATTGGGTGCATTCAAGACATGCCATTTAAAGTCAGTGAGATACCAAGAAGAACACATTATCTCCTTGATGTTCACAAAAATCATCAGTCACCTATTTTGTCAATATGTCCTACTCATCAGAAATTTCCTCCATTAAATAAACGAAGAAGAATTAATCATCACCGCATATTTTCCACAGGAGATAGTTGCTAATTTGTAATTTTTGCATCAGTGTTATTGCAGTGGTCAGAACAATTTCACAGATCCCATTGGTCATTGGTCTTCTGTGTGCAGTAAATGGTAATGAAATACCTGAAGAATATCTTCTACTACTTCATACATTGCACGAATATTTTTTCTGATTTTCAGCTAAAATCCATTATCCTGATCAAAGTAGATCACACTGGTGCAGTATTGATTGGTTAATGATTAGATAGATAACTAGTATTTGGTCACATATGGACTCTATAGAGTCTTTTGGTATTAGTAAACAAAGACTAATTATTTAAGCTCAGTTATCCTTGTGGAAGATATGTACTGTACGCATGTGTACCCATTTTCAAAGTAGTCTCCCAGGAAATTGCACCTTGTCTCCCTGTCCTGATACAATTATATTTGAATTAAAATACACCAAAATCAAAAGAAACAGATCCAGACGTAATGTGTGTGAGATATAAAATTTCTTGGTGCCAAGATTACATTTGTAAATATATTTTTCTTTGATTTGATAGTTGTGATCTTCTGGTTAGGAAAATTTCAAACTCTCTTTTGCTGTTACAAGAACAATTACAACAAAAAAGCTGTTGCCAATGAAAATACATACTGATCCATCTTACATTCTATCTTAGAATTATGTAGTAAAATAGATACTGACAATTGTCTTGTCAAAACCATAAAATACAAAGGCGAGACTTTGTTCTTTAGCAATACAGTAGAGATTTCTTCTAGTATCAATGAAGAGATCATTGCAATTGGCACCTGGTATACTCACAGATATCTTTACTGGTTGGTAAATATTTTACTGGCACTGTCCAGCCTAAGAATTCAAATGAGAATGCCATCTATTGACCTCTGATGCACAGAGGTTGTCCTTAGTTCAAGGGTGAAAAGTTCATGAAAAGAAAGAATACAGGACATGCTAGCATTTATAAAGATATCGTCAGTGATGAAATGCTGCCTGGTTGTACTGATAGCATTGATGAAGTTTGGTCCAGTTCACCCGCCCCTGACGATGTTTGGGCCTTCCCAACTGCCCCTGTTCTTTCCTGCTCTATATTCCCCCCCCCTTTTTTTTTTACTCACCTGAATCGTGCCTCCGCAGCTGTTCTGCGCACCTTCGCAGCCTTCCCAATCACCCAGGCTGCCTCCAGAACAGAAAAACAAGGAGTTTAGAAGCCCTGTGGCAGCGTGGTTGGCGTGTGCGTGTGCTAAGCGTGCATGTGGGCATGCATGTGTAAGATGCGCACGCATTGAACCAGTAGCAAAATCGGTTGGATTACACTACTGGATATCTTGTGCATTCTCTGGGTTGTGTCCAGAGTTTTTTCAGAGCTTGCCATCAAGAAGCTTATAATCTTTTTCTTATTATGATATTTGTCCTTTCATTACAGGCATTTCTCTGTTTATAGTTTGATTATAGCTGGTTCAGGGTCCTGGTCCTGGTCCTGGTATTCTTTTTGTGGTTTTTGTTGCTTTTAAGAATGTAAACTAATTCAGAGTGTCTTAATGCTTATGACTTCTGCAAAGCACTTTTCTTCACAGTCATATTGTAAAGTAGATTAATAATAGGTTTATTTTGCATAGACAATACTGGGGCCAAAAAGATAATGGAATTAGGTTTCCCCTCCAGGCATTAGGCCATTTTGAAGGATAATACAAAAAAACAAGCTACTTCAGGGTTTGTACTACATGTGAGTCCTCAGAATTCAGTTTTCTCTTAAAAAAGAACAAAAGTTTCTAACATAAAATATCCTAGTGATTATCATATACTTTTTGAGAATTTATTGTAATGTTCTGATTTGTTGGCAAATTACACACCATTTGCAATAAAGAGCAATAGTTCACAACATGTTACAGTGGAGGTTCCCATCTAGATCATGGTATGGTGATGACAAACTCTTGTGCAAAATCAAACATTAACTAGCTTAGGGGCAGCTAATTCCTTCAGTTATATAATATACAATTCCAAAAGAAAAGAATGTAAAATACTGACTGGCTCAAGATTGACTCAGCCTTCCATCCTTCTGAGGTTAGTAAAATGAGAATCCAGATTTTGGGGGGGCAACATACTGACTCTAAACCCTTAGGGCTTTACAAGTACTGTGAAGTGGTATATAAGTCTAGTGCTATTGCTATTTCCAACTCAAAGGAGTGCTGAGAAGAAATAAGGAGTAGGTGGGATAATCAATCCATCTGTCTTTTGTTCTTTTCATTGTGATGATTACTACCTGAAACATGAATAAAGCATATATATATATAGTTAGTATAGGAAGGTGTAGCTGAAAAAGAAAGATCTAGTTAAAAAGGACTGAATTAAGCTTAAGGCTATAAAGAAAAATAAAACCCTAAGAAGTTCCCTCCAGGCATCCCAGCTCAGGATATTTTTATTTACTTTTAACTGTTTATAAAAATCTGGTAATAATAATAATTATAATAATAGTACACATACTTTTATATTGCTACAATTAGCCATAATTATTCAATTTATATTATTTGGTTATTCAATATTGCAAGCTATTATTTGTATGCTAATACCCGTCTCCTGCCTATCATACATGTTAATACAGATTTAATGTTATTAATCACCATCTTATATTTCCCAAATTATACATTTTTATTCAATTACCATGTATTACAATAGTATGTATTAACGTGGCTATTTAAACCAATTCTATATCAATCAACATATTTCATACATCTTGCTACAAATATATCATTCATCACATTTAATGTTTCACAAATTCTATAATTCTAAAAATAGTATACTACTTGTGTATTATATTGTTCCCCTTCTGTCTAGTCTCCTTCCTTCTTAAGCTTTTACCTATGCCACTGCTGTGACTGCTATCTTTAGAAAAGTTTTCTTTCTAGCCATCGTCTTATATCCTCCTTAATGTTCTTATTGGCTTTTTTTTTTGCCTTAACTCCCATATCCCTCCCTTCTATCTATATTTCTGGCTTTGTCACCTTCTAAATTGCTCACTTTCAACTTTTCTCCCTTCTCTGCCTTTTTCCATTGTTTAATTTTCAAAATATCTGCTCTTGTCCCTTTTTCTTTCCTAGACAGAACTTCCTGAATCTCCAATCCCTCTAACTTCTCGCAAGATACTATTTTCTTGTTTTATTTCATCCCTCTTTTCCACTTTTAATAATGTGCCTTTTAAGTCTTTCTGGGCCCTTTGTTAGATCACCATTTCCATTTTTTCATCTATATTTTTATTTATTTCCACCTCTTCCTGAATATCTTGCTAGCTCATCTCTTCTTGTAATATATTTTCTACTTTTGTGGTCTCCAGTGGTCTCCAATCGATTCTTTATGTCCTTGCATTCTGTTTTTCACATTTCCTTTGCCTTGCATAATAACAACACAATCTCCTCCCAATTGATCATTTCTTCATGGTGGAACATCTGGTAAATTTTTGTTAATATCACTCTTTTGTCCAATGGTCCAACATCTATATATTCAAATGTTAAGTCCAATCTCTAATAGGCACAAATCTCACACTTTTATATTCCAGTGTTAATCTTCTTGGCTCTTCTGTCCAGTCTTCCCCCAAAAAGAATTTTTTTTTCTCTGAATCTCCTTTTTTTTGTTAAAACATACAAAAATACAAAAAAAAACACCATACACAACATAAAAAAAACAGAGAAAAAACAATGCTTACAGTGTGTCAGTTGGTTACAAAAAAACAATATTTTTGTGCTATTCTTTCATAGTCTTCCTTTATAATTAT
>JAEANM010001530.1:0-27514 GCA_017656035.1 Myanophis thanlyinensis
TTAATTAACTTTTAACTGTAAACTTTTAAATTGCAGCTAATTTAATTGTTTTATATCGGTTTTTAAATTTTGTGTATGTATTTTTTATATGCTGTAAACCACCCCGAGTCCCTAGGGAGAGGGGGCGGTATATAAATTTAAATAATAATAATAATACCATATATTCTGCCCTTCTTTTTGGTAGTTAGATCAAAATGAAGTAGAATCATAGTCACTTTTCCCCCAACCTATCTATAGTTATTACTGATTGTTTAATTGTACTGAGACCTCTTTTTTCATTCTTTAAGAATATGGTTTGGAGTTTAAGCCTTGTCAAACTTTGAAGCAGATGGAAATTCCTCAAACTTCTTGTGTGTTTCTGGTTGCTTTAGAGTTCAAATAATATGAGATATGCATATACTCAAGAGTCCTCCATGGGTGCTACAGATTTCAATAAAATGTCTATAACTACTACTGCAGTCGTGTTGGGAGTGCAAAAGTGCTTCCAGGTTGAAAAGATTAGATTGTTCTCCTTGCACTAAATTCTATAGGAATGCTCCATTGAGTCCTCTGTAATTAGTTCTCGTTCTCTCTCTCTCTCGCTCTCCCTCTCTCTCTCTCTCTCTCTCTCTCTCTCTCTTGTAAAAATATATTTACTTTCTCTTCCTTTAAAGCTTCTATTGAAACATAATACAGTTTTCATTTTGTCATAGGTGCCAGTGAAAGTGTTGGCAAACATATGCTTGAAGCATGCAACAGTAATCTGGAAATGGCTGTCACTATGTTCCTTGATGGTGGTGGAATTGCTGAAGAACCCAGCACTAGTTCTGCAAGTGTGTCAAATCTGCGACCACATACAGAGTACGTACTGTTGTAAAGAGGATAATTAAATTATCTTTGAAATTTGTACGTATATTTTAGATATTTATGCTTTTACGGTTTTAGTTTTTCTTATGCAGCTGCTTCTATTCTATTGTTGCTCTGGATATCTGTTTAATCATCAAAACTTTTAAAGCATAGATCCTTTTTGAGGCTTGTATTTCCACTACCAATTAACAAAATTAACATAACAATATAATTATTCTAGCATAATGATTCAGGCAACACCTTTCTAGTTTAGGTGGATTCTTTTGAATTTCCAAAGACTAAGGAACAAAATGCAGCATAAATTCTGCTAGTCCCCAGTTGACTGATTTATGTGGCTGAGTGGGATATGTGTGGACATAGATGATACTTTACTGCAGACAAAATTGATGCCTTCAGTCTTGAAGGAAGCAGTATTGTGTCCTCTTCTAAAACGACCATTTCTTGATTCAGTCGCATGATACGGCTACTGGCTGAACTCCAATGTTCCCCTCTCTTGGGAGAGTTTTGGAGAAAGTGCTAAAACTTCAGTTTCACAGATTCTTATAGGAGATAGATTTTATTGGGGTCTTTTTGGGGGGAAGGGCTTCAAATCAAGACATGGAATATTAAACAGTTAATATTTTCTTATTCAAATGTTTTTTGTGGCATTGCTGGCGAAGTACAAATCAAAAACTTAATTAGATAATTGCATTCTATATAAATTTCCTTTTTTCTTGCTAATTTGTGCTTGACTTATTTATTTCATGTTCTTCATACCTATATTGAAACTATATTGGCAATATTTCCTTTTGCATAAATGCCAATCTTGAAACTAGACCTTTAGTGTCGTTGCAGTTGATTGTAGTTCATCTGTATTTTGTATAATAACATTCCATTTGCTCAATATGTGTACTTCCATCTAGAATTGATATCTTACCTCCTTTTTTTGATTACTTTGTTTCCATAAAATTTCTCCTCCCTCATTTGCTCTATTAAACAATATTCAACTACATAGCACCTGCAAAAATGGTCTCACATCCAGTCTAAAGGTAAAGTCATATTTGACTCTAGGGGGCAGAGCTGAGGATGCAAATGGTGTCCAAATAGCTGGGCAAGTAATGACAGCTTGTCCTGTTGCACATTGCTCAGGTCTTGAATCCGGGCTGTCAGCTTTCAGTGTCTTTAACCGCTGAGCATCACACCCCTATACATCCAGTCTAGAAGCATTGAAAAATTGTTTTAGCTGAGAACTGTAGAAATAAAGCTGACACCACTGGAATTTCTAACAATTGCTTGTTACTCATGGCAAAGAGACATTTGGAATTACTGCTAATTTATATGCTTTCCAATGAATATATACTGGTTTAATTTAAAAATTAATTTTAATATTTTGCAAATAATTGCAGTCAGATTCGTCCCTTACGATTAAGGTTTAAGATTTATTAAAATGAAAATGTCAGGAATTTTGTGTTGTTTCTGACATAAAATGATAAAGACTAGGTCCAGGCATTTGAGCACTTTTAACTTTTGTGTAATCATAAGATCAATTTCCAAACATTCTTTTCTTGTTCCTAGTAATAGTTTGAATTCCATTGCATATAGATATAAAGAACAAATCTTCCTCTTGTCCAAGTAATACTGACATTTTCAAGCTATTATGTGCTTTTTGTCTTTGTAGAGATGAAGTGAGGGCACCTATTCCTCAAAAACAAGAAATTCTGGTAGAACCTGAACCCTTATTTGGTGGTAAGCTTCTTTTTTAAGTTTACATTTGATCTTCAAAAAATAAACAGAAATTCTACATTGTCCTTACAATGGAGATGGTGAGATCTTATAGTACTGAAAAATATACATAACAGGCAACTTTTTTTTAATGCCCATTAAAGTAGTCTGACATTTTTATTAGTTCATTACTGTTGCTGATTTTATTTTGTAAATAAGAAACTGAGATAGAGGAGTATTAATATCACTATTGTAGTAATCCCTAATAAGTTTCTGTTTAAGAAGATACATATTTCTTTTTAGTTATGTATGGTAGTTTTTTTGTGGCTTTGTAAGTGACAATGTATATGTCCTGGAAGTATAGTAATACAGCCAGCCTGGAAAATTTGGGACTCTTCGTCTTTATTATCATGTGAGTCTTGGATTTATTTTTTTAAAAATATTTCTGATCCTGCTGCACTAGATTATGACCCAACAAAGCAATAAGTTATACCTTCATGCAGTCAGACACAAAATAACATGTCATAATAGAATGGATTTTTTAAATTATATCTGTTTTGAACATGTATCTCCTGATATGTATAATCTATGACACATGCTGTGCCCTATTAATACAGAAATGTGGAAATAAAAAGTCTTTGCTGGCATCTTTCCACCAGAGTGAGTAGGAAAGAACCACATATCTTTGGTTTATTCCTTTCCGGAGTGCATGGTAATAGAAAGTTGGATAGAATGATAATACATTCTTTTTTTTCAAAAGTATCACAAATTAATTATGCCCCATTCACTCATGCTCATCGTTGGTTGTCGCTTACACATATTTCCTCCACTATCACCACTCTTAAGGACGTAGACAGGATTTTTGTTTGTTTGTTTAAGAAGCCCTGTCTTCTGTAGCAAACAATTAGGCCATAATTGAATTTCATGCAGTTATTTAATTGCCTCATGAAGACCCTCAGATTAAAGAAAGGATATTCTTCATGTAAAAATGGTTTCTAATCTCAAGCTGTCATAAATTTTGTTTGTTAGTTGGACATAGAGACAAAACAGGGATCTTGCCCATGTTCAGTCTCCTTGGTGCCTGGCGAGCTCTTCCCAACTGCATGGAACCTGGATTCACAATTAAAGAAGATATGTTTGCTACTGATAAATTCCTTTGTCCTGTAACAGCCCAACTGATTTCCCCCCTCTTTCAAATCATTACAGTTGAGATACAAATAGGCTGTCTAACATTAACTTTCAATAACATCGGCAACAACCAACATATTAACCAAACTCAAGGTCTGAAGTATGGCGCCACTATTACAAGCAGTCCTCTTTCAATCTCCAGTTGCAACTACCTCTCATCTTTCCAGCATCAATTCCAGCCCATAGGGCTTCCCACAGTGAGCACATTCTCACAACAGCAGAGCTATCCTGTACCATACTGGTTCCTGCATAACAGCTAGGAGCCTTGCTACTGTCAGTCTTGTCTCCCAGCCAGAGATAGCTTTGTTCAGATCCATAGCTCACCCCATAAGAGTTATTTGTGTTTTAGTTGGCACAGTGATGACTCTTGTAAGAGCCATTACCAGACCCGCACAATGCTCCATACTGGTCAGCAATGAATCCAAGGCCTTTTATAAAGCCAAGAGCTCTGTAGCCTCTTCCAGTTCTAGTCTCCTTAATATGGCATAATGTTTTTCTTTGTCCCAACCCAAGTGCAGCCATGCAGCAGTCCGTATTTCATCTTCTGGAACCCCAAAGTAGAAGAATTGGCAGAATGTCCACCTCTGGCTCCCTACTCACAGTTTAAAAGCTGTAAGAACATTACTGTGGCTGCTGTTCTTCTACCCTGGGGATGATGTTGAAATTCCAAGGATGGCCACATCCTTTATTTTCTCTAGGAACAGTAATTTCACAACAAAACGCAGAGCGCTTCGCTGTGCAAAACAGATTTAACTTTTGGATGAAGTCATCCATGCACCATATTGCTTCAAATCCAGAAAACCAGTCAAATGGTTATGAGAGCCACAACATTGAACATACAGCTCAGTGCAGCAGCTCCAATGTTGAATCAGCTTACCAGGCTTCTGACAATCTTTTGGCTGAATTCAGAAGCAAACTCCAACTAATCAAATCTTGAGAGAAAGGTTCGTTCTCCAAGCTTGTGGGTTGGTTTCCAGACATTTCATTACTAGGCTAGGTAACATCTTCAGCAGAGTTTAGGAGATGTCAGTGTTTTGTTTATAAGGGCTTCAGATGTGGGTGTTTCTGGGGGTTTTGTGATACGTCTTGTGATGGCCAGTTGTGACTCATCAGTGAGTCTTGTGATGGGTCTTGTGATGAGGTGAGGGTACCTCAGGTGAGGGTTGTTGGGAGGTAAAGTGGTGGTGGTGGTGATGGTGATGGTGGAAAATTGTGTGGGTTGTTAAGGGTTGATGCTATCTCTGATTGGCTGTACAGTTGATTTGGATTCTGAGATAATTTCCAATTTTGAATGGAAGATTTAACCAAATCTTCCATTCAAAAAACAACACCAACATACATACGGATTGTTACCCATTGCAGCTTTTTTCCCCACACTTGTTTTCTACCGTATACTGAACCTATCCCAAGGGGTCTGAATACGCTGTACCTGTCCATTCTAATCTTCACAAGTTGCCTTTCTGCAACTTCTGTGTTATGATATGGTACACCGGACTAACAACAGCAAACAAGAAGGCACTACAGAGGGTGATGAGCACAACACAAAAAATCATGGACTGTCCCATAACCCCACTGGAGGAAATAGCCAGATCCTGCTGTCTCAACAGAGTGAGAAAAATCCTCAGGGATGACTCTCACCCTGGACAGCACTTCTTCATACTTCTACCATCAGGCAAGAGATACAGAAGCATAGCCAGCCGGACAAATAGGCTGAAAAACAGCTTCTATCCATGGGCCGTCCGACTTCTAAATGCCACATAACACTATTAGACTTGATACAACAGACTCACAGTGCCAGTGCAACGTGCGGGAAATGTGCCAGCCTGGGCATTTCCTGGGGTTAGGGATTTGTTTATAAGTCTGGAGATGTATTCTGTATCAGAATGTATTCTGTGTTTCTGTGCTTTGTGTGATTGTACTGATGGAGGCTCACTCCATTTCGCTGCACACATGTTGTGCATTGACAATAAAAGGATTGGATTGAATTGAAAAAAAACCCCGTCTAATCCAAAACCAAATTAGACTGATACAATCAACTTTAAAATAATAGGCAGTGGAAATCCCTGGCAGATCCATCCAGGCAAGGTCCTCCAAAAGATATGTGCTTTTACACTATACTTCCAGGATCTAAGGGTTAAGGTTAGGTTAGCCAAGACTGCAGGGCACGTCATTCACGCAGGGGATTTTGTGCACCGCGCCCTCAACAACCATCTTTCAAGGTCGCCCTCATCCCGAGAGACTCACCTCCTTGCTCCAGCCTTTGACCACCTGCTGCCTCACGACGAAATCCTCTGCCAGGGACACGGCCTGGGCGCAAGTCCTCGGAGTTTTTTCCCTCAGCCAGCTCTGCATATCCGAAGGCAGGACGGCCAAGAACTGCTCCAAGGTCACCAAATCCAAGATCTGGTCCTTGGTGTGCTTCTCCGGCTTCAGCCACTCATGGCAAAGCTCTTGGAGATGCCAGCAGAGTTTGCGAGGCCCTTCGGCCTCTTGGTAGCACAGCTCCCGGAACTGCTGGCGTTGTTTCTCCAGCTTGGCCCCAGGACCGCTTGCTGCTCTCTTCTGCCCTCTCCCACAAGAGGCGGCTTCCTGAGAACTCTCATAGTCCTGCTGGGCTTCGGCGGGTAGGTGCGGCTGGGCCTGAGCCATCCAAAGTCCTCTGGGACAGTTGCTGGCATCCCTCATCCTCTGAGAGAGCACCTGAGTGGCTTTAGGGTCATTCCAAGCCAAGGAAGGGCTTTCTCTGTCAGAATCGGGACCCTGAAGCGTCTTCAGAAACTCTTGAAGTTGGGCATCCCAATTCCCAGAGGGCCCTTCTTCTGGCTCTTGCTTCACGTGATGGATGAACTCCTGCTTAACCTTCCCAGTTTCTGGGAAATCTTCTTTTTTCCTTCCTTCTCCGGATGGAAGGCCCGAGGAGGAACACTGCGCTTCCATTTTTATTTCCGGGTCTACGTTTTCTTTTAGGAGACATTTGGTGGCCTCTGTTTTGTGAGTGACGGCCATTTTCCGGCCCACCGAAAGGAGCTTTGTTTTAGTTTTCCTTTCTCTTTTTCAGCATCGAAATCGAGGATCCGCTGGAGTCTTTTTAGATCTTTCCAGTATCAGCAGCCAAAAACAATCGTTCAACAAAAGTGGAAGGATATGTGAAGCCTCGAAAAATGTCTAATTGCCGTTCTTTGAGATAAGAGAATGTTCTCTTGCTACCTGTACTGAAAAAAAAAAGAAAATGATAGGACTAAAAGATATTCCAACATTGGCGAGCAAATACATAAATATACAAAGAGTACTGAGGTAATTATTCAAGAATTAGAGACAGCTAAGCTTCCTTCCTTTCCCTTCCCTCCAGCGAAGTATTTGCACCTCTGATTTTCCAAATCAAGATCACAAAGCAGAAAAATCACCTGATAGCTGAACCTGCTTTCCTAAGGTCCCAGGGCGGAATGATTTTTTTAAAATGCTAATTTGCACCCGTTATGTCCCTGCATTAGGGGGAAAAAAGGGGGCTCTTTATGGAAGAAAGATCTGGGAAAACAAAAAAAGGAATATTCTCTGTCCAGATCTCTGAGCTATAATAGACATGCATTAAAAAGTAAAACTTTATTATACGTTTCAGAAGTTCCCCTGGCTAATTTGATTATTTCGCCTGATGTAGTAGAATATTTGTTGAAAAACGATTAAATCATATTTTCCCAGGCTCTGTAAAGAAAAACATAGAATTAAGGATTCACTTTTTTTTTCTTTTCTTTTTTTGCCACACCAAAAAGAAGCGTTTGTCTCACCTGGCAGGTGGAAAAAACCCCAATTAAAAATGTTCAGCTGCATCTAATGGGTAGAGTCGGTGGGAAAATAATAATTATTGTCTTGCCCAGAACCGGTCTTCCACTTGGGACATTCAACCCTCCGACTCTTATTTTCGAAGCCCAGATCTCTCGCAGACCGACTACAACGGCCGTGACACGTGTAGTCCTTTTCCCCACGACCCGCCGCCCCGCTTACTTTTCACCCGCTCTTTCTTCTTCGGTTCTCCTCGGGAGCGAGTTGGGCGGGCAAACAGGAAGGAGCTTCCCTCGGCCATCTATGAGGCCACTCTAGGAGTGTCAACTCTGTGTCTTTAACTCTTTGATTGTCCAGCTCCCACTGAAACCGGCTAGCGGAAGTGGTTTTGGTTTTTTTGGTTTTTTTAGACTCTGTTGACCGGGGAATTCTGGTTGTTGAAGTCCGCACCTCTTATAGCTGCCGACTTCGGAAAAGGCGGCTTTAAGAGGGATAGTTTTATTGGTCGCCATGATGTAAAAAAGACGCTGAGTGTTGTGTCCGCGCATGTGCAGAAGCATTAGGCTACAATACTGCATGCCTGCTGCCGCGGGAAAATGCTTTAATCTGATTGGCTGCTGGCTGAAAGTTCCCTATAAAAGGGGCTGCTGGCCAGCAGCACGTTGTTAGATGCTGGCAAAGAGGAATAAAGGAGTCTACATTGTTCCCGGTCTGTGTCTCTTCTTCCTGGACACTTAAAGCTATAAAGATAGTTAAGGACCCCAGCCACCCCAACAATAGTCTGTTTATTTTCACTCTCTGAAGGCAAACACAGAAAGAATGAGGAAAAGCTTCTTTCCACAAGCAATACGGACACCAAATCAGACACCACATGAACAATAAGGATTAAAATAGGAACTACGATTGTTCATATATACACAAAATACTCACCTTCCCAACTACCTCCCTTCTTCAACTTATTCCTAACCTACCCTCTCATTCTGCCTAACTTACCTGTGGTCGTGAATGGTTGCGTAAGCATTTCACTGCATCTTGTACCATGTATGACTATGCATGTGACCAATAAAATTTGAATTTGAATTTAACACTGGCAACGAAGTGGGATCCTAAAGAGCACGCAGACCGAAAGCAAGCTAACCTGGAGTCACCGCCCGAAGAGCAGAATCAAGGAGCAGAATGTTGGCTACAAGTACGTTCAGGCCATTCAATGCCAAGAAGGAGATATGGGACACATTCCTCATCCACTTCAACTGTTTCCTGAGGGCAAACGAACTCCAAGACACCTAAATATATCAGCTCATTTAATTGTTTTAAATTGGTTTTTTAGATTTTGTTTATGTATTTTTACCTGCTATACACCGCCCCGAGTCCCTAGGGAGAGGGGGCGGTATATAAATTTAAATAAATAAATAAGTGTCCATCCACATCGGAGTGGAACCCTGCCACATGGCACTAGACACTGGCTCCGCTGTGACCATCATGGCATGGGATACGATCAAAAAGATCATGCCTCAGCTGTCCAAAAGCAAGCTCCAGAGATGCCAGACAATACTAAGGGACTGTCAGAGAAACAGAATCCCCATCGTGGGCACCAGCCAGTTCCCAGTAAGGTACCGTGAATTTCAAGGTGACTTGCCAATCATAGTCATCCAGGGAAATCTACCAAGCTTACTGGGGCTGGATTGGTTCAATGCCCTTGGAATGAACGTCTCTGGAGTCTACAGCCTCCAGGACCAGGCAACGGACAAATGGCCCAAGGAATTTGAGGATGTTTTTGACAGTGAGCTGGTAAAATATAAGGGATTGCCTATTTCGTTTAGCCTAGACCACTCAATAGCTCCAATCCGAATGAAGCCCTCCCAAGTCCCCTTCACCCTGAAGCCTAAGGTAGATGAGCAGCTAGACAAGCTCGTCAAACAGGGCATCTTGGAACCAGTCGACCACGCTAAGTGGGAATACCCCATTGTGACCCCAATCAAGCCAGACAGGTCCATTAGAATATGCGCAGACTGTAAGTGCACTATAAACAAGGCACTTCAACTCCACACATACCATCCCAGTAGTTCAACACCTGCTTCACTCCCTAGAGCCGTGATGGCGAACCTATGGCACGGGTGCCACAGGTGGCACGCAGAGCCATCTTGCTGGGCACACAAGCTGTCAACCAACTTACCTCCAGCTGAGCATGCACATGCGATTGCACATGCACACATGCGCGATTGCAGAGGCCAAGCTGGTCTTTGGGGCTCCGCTGTGCATGCGTGTGACTGCAGCAGGAAATCCAGCTGGTTTTCAGATCTCTCCTGCACATGCACACGCGATTGCGTGCAGCGTGCATGCATTGCACGTGCAAAAGCATGCATGTGCACATGGTGTGGTTGTACGTGCAGCGCACATGGAAGAGCCGCACGCAAGTGCGGATGGCACACACAAAGCATGTACTTTTTGGCACTTGGAAAGTAAAAGGTTCGCCATCACTGCCCTAGGGCAAGGAAATTTTTTTGCCAAACTCGACCTGGCTCAAGCCTATCAACAACTGGCAGTCGACACGGAAACAGCCGAAGCCCAAACCATAGTCATCCCACCATAGGGTGTTTAAGTGCAAGAACCTATAGTTTGAAGTCAATGTGGCACCGGGGTTGTTCCAGAGTCTAATGGAATGTTTATTGCAGGGGATTCCAAGGGTCACCCCCTATTTTGACGACACCGTGAGAGACCAGGCCGAGCTGACCCAACGAAATCTGGAAAGAGTGCAGAGTAAAGCAACCAAGATGATTAGGGGACTGGAGGCTAAAACATATAAAGAACATTGCTGGAACTGGATCTGTTTATTTATTTTAATTTTTTATTTTCAAAATTTATATACTGCCCCCTCTCCCGAAGGACTCGGGGCGGTGTACAGCCAGTAAAAACACAGAGATAAACAGTTTAAAAACCAATTAAAAATGAATTAAATTTAGGCCAACTAAGTTAAATTTAAAAAATGTTTAAAATTTAGAACAATTTAAAATACATACACAAATTAAGAACCAATTTAAAATCCCCAACCGACGGTATTAGGTCAGACTGGCTTGCTGAAACAGGTCTTCAGTGCGTGCCGGAAGGTCTGTAGGTCCGTGATGGTCCGGATCTCCAACTCGTTCCACAGGGAGGGCGCAGCCACAGAGAAGGCTCGAACCCTTGGGGCTGCCAGGCGACATCGTCCTGACAGTGGAACCCCAAGGAGGCCAGCCCTGTGGGAACGCATAAGTCGGCGGGAGGCTGACGGTGGCAACAGGCGGTCCCGTAAGTACCTGCGTCCCAAGCCATGGAGCACTTTAAAGGTGATAACCAACACCTTAATGAAAAGAAGGACTAGGGGTGACAGGATAGCAGGGGTTGCCACAAAGAAGAATGGGTCAAGCTATTCTCCAAAGCATCGGAGGGTAGGACAAGAAGTAATGGGTGGAAATGAAGTAGAACTAAAGAGAAACTTCCTGGCAGTTAGAACAATTAATCAGTGGAACAACTTGCCTCCAGAGGTTGTGAGAGCTCCAACACTGGAAATTTTAAAGAAGAGATTGGATAACCATTTGTCTGAAATGGTGCAGGGTTTCCTGCCTAAGCAGGGGGATGGACTAGAAGACCTCCAAGGTGCCTTTCCAACTATTATTCCATTCCATTCTGCCACCCACTCCTAGAAGAATGAAATATTTTGAAAAAAATATTAAAATTAGTTCTGTGACCAGAACTGCAGAAAAAGTGCTCGACTATTTTTATAATTCCTATATTTCTATACCTTATCTGTTGTGTACAAGTTTCCTGTTATGTTACTAAATAAAAGCAAAGAACTGCCTCACACTGTTCAGGGTTCCTTCTTTCTTAGGAGGGACCTGTCTTTATTTAGCTGAATAAACATGTTGGCTTGTCAATACACACGCCTGGACTGTTTTTTATTTTACCAAGCCACACCTGTAAATCTGCAAAACACCACATAGTAATCCTAACCTGAATACAAGTAGTCCTCAATTTACAACCATTCATTTAGTGACCATGCAAAGTTACAACAGCACTGAAGAAAGTGACTTAAGACTTTTTCACACCTACGATCGAACACTTGGCAACTGACTCATATTTATGACGGTTGTTGTGGCCCACCAGCTGCCAGCAGAGCTGGTAGCAGATGCGGACAAGGAGGAGGTCGGAGAGGAACGTGGGCCAGTGCTGGAATCTGGGGAAGGCTCTGATGAGTGCTTTGCGTTGGACGCAGAGATAGAGCCAGGACTGTCCGACATTTCCCAGCCACCGGAGAGGCAGCTGCCATTGAAGGCTGATATGAGTGAAGAGGAAGAACAGGTGGGGCCTGTTCCGGCTGCGTGTATGCGCAGAGCAGTTAGAAGAGGTGAGCAACGGAGAACAAGGGGTCGACTCGGGAAGCAAAGCACATGTGGACGCTGAATGGCCCCTCCCTGGCTGGGGAATAAATAAAAGGAAAGGGGTAGTGGCAGTCGCAGGAGACAACAATTGGTATTTCTGAAGAATTTGCTCATTGTGTTTAGTGCCACAAATACTGCTTGCCAGAACTTAATTTGCAGTCTTTCATTCTAAGAGCTCACTGGCCTTGCAATTATGGCCAGAAACTGATAAGGTCTGTACTGCAGTTAACTCCCTGAAGGACAAATGCCTGGACTTTTCAGTGGGTGAATGCACTAAATTCACAAGAGGAAAATAAGGCGGGGGGTTTCGTGACAAGGAATCTGTTTCTTGTTTCTGCTAAGGCTGGGTCAGAACCACAGTTGCAGTGTCCTGAGGTCATGTGATCCCCTTTTGCAACCTTCTGACAAGCAAAGTCAATGAGGAAGCCAGATTCACTTAACAACCGGGTTACTAATTTAACAACTGCAGTGATTCACTTAACAACTGTGGCAAGAAAGGTCATAACACGGGGTAAAACTCACCTAACAACTCTTTTGCTTAGCAACAGAAATTTTGGGATCAATTGTGGTCGTTGATCGAGGACTACCTATACTATCTGTAAGTCCTCAACTTACAACAGTTCACTTAGTGACTGTTCAAAGTTAAAACTACCCTGAAAAAAGTGAGTTATGACCTTTTTTCACACTTACAACTTTTGAAGTGTTCCCATGATCGTGTGATTGAAATTCAGGGCAAATGATATTCATATTTATGACCATTGCTACCTCCCAAGGTCACATGATCCCCTTTTGCGACCTTCTGCCGTGCAAAGTCAAGGGGGAAGCCAGATTCACTTAACAACTGGTTTACTGACTTAACGACAGCGGTGATTCGCTTAGCAACTGTGGCACGAAAAGTCGTCAAATGGGGCAAAATCCACTTAACAAACGTTCCACTTTCTCAACAAAAGTTCAACTGCGGGGACTACCTGCGCTGCGCAGCCTTACTACCCTGGTATGCCGGCAACTAAGGAACATGGCTGGGAAAGGGTTAATGCGATAGAGTTGAAAAGCCTAGAGAGGCACAAGCTTGTGCCCAAAGGGAAGTTCCGTTCTGTCTTTTTTCCTGGGCCTGGGAATCATTTTGTAAGTGGGGCGAGATCCTTGAATTTGCAAAGTTTTGCAATGCAAAAAAAAAATTGGTCCTTTTAAAAAGCCGCGGGGAGGAAAGGCTGCGGCGGTGCCAGATTGCGACCTCCTGTAAGAAACCCCGGAGAAAGAAAGAAGATGCTTTACTTTGCATCCTGAAAGGGGCCAGAGGTTTAATGTTTTTTTTCCCCTAAGTCTTTATGGTGGGGGGCGGAGAGGAGAGGGATAATTTTCTGCCTAAATTGCCAAAATTGTTGTTCCCTCTGCATCTCAGCCACATTTGACTGGGGTGTGCATTGGATCCTATGTCTTCTCTGTCAGCTAGTGCAATTGTTTGGGTGGTGTGTCTTGTTTTAAAATGTTGCACTTTTGCCCCTTGGGATGCACCGTTAGCCGCCCCAGCAAGGGTTGGGGTTTTTTTGGTACAACGTCCTCACAACTGGATAGTCTTGATGTGAGACACGTGTTACACTGCATGGATGGTCGTGTGTATGTATATGCATCAGATGCAAATTCCAATTCCAAATTTTATTGGTCACATACACAATCATACATGGGTACGATATGCAGTGAAATTAATGGGAAGGCCATTGCTGTGCCTTAACCAAAACAAAATTACCGGTAGAACGTGGTTTAATGTAATCCACGGGTCTATGGGTTGCAATTGAATTGCACTTAAGATTTCAGGTTTTTTTTTTCCAGGTGGCTGTTTGATTGGGTTGCATGCTCTCACTAAACCATTTTATGTGGTTTGTTTGCTTAGCATGTCCCATAGGGATTTAGTGTTACACCTGAATCAGTCCAATAATCCTTACCTGCTGTTAGGTGATAATATAAATTAAGCCAGGAATGACTATCACTATGATTGGTGAGGAATAGAATAGAACAGAACAGAACAGAACAGAACAACTTTATTGTCACTTTAAATGTTCACTAATCAGCATACATTATTGCATTTCAGCCCTCAAAGGATTATCATTATGCATATACCCACATAGCACACACATATATGACACAGAAACATCGCAGTCTAGTTCGAATGTATACGGATACATGGTGGTGGTGGGGAAATCCTGAGAATTTACAAGACAGATAACATAAGGAACAAAGCTGTTACAGAATCTAGTAGTCCTGCCATATACTGTATTTGAAACTTCCTCCCGGAAGAAACAAACCGTGAAGTGGGTGTGTGGCGCCTCTAACAATGCTTTGAGCTCCATAGTTGGGTAATTCATAAAAATTGAGGAGTAAACTGAGCTTGTGTTTGCTGGGATTGTTGTATAAACAAGAAGTTTGGTTCCTTAGAATAAACTCAGTACTCCCCATCTTCTTTTCAGCCTACTTAGTAAATGCTGCCTTTGTAAAAAAAAAAAAAAAGGCTAACAGAAAAACAGAGCTTTGGTTCCAATGTCTTTTCTCTTTTCTGTCTTAGTACTCTCTCTTCTCTGTGGAAAGCGCTTGTGCCCTTTTCAAGAAGGTGGAAGATGCTGATTCGTTGATCGTTTCAATGAATACGTTTCACGGAATGTGTCAAATCTGTTGCATGATGCCACAGTAGCCTTTGAGGAATGCTGCTAATAAAAACAACAGAACAGGCCAGTCCTTGAAGGAGAAAATGTCTACTGTGCAAGAGGTAGAGGCGTCCGGGTCTCTGCTACATCACCGTATGGATCCTGAAATAAAAATGGAAGAACGAGACTCCATTGATCCCAAGGCAGGAGCAGAAAGAACATATTTTCTAAACATTGGAAAAAGCAAGGAAGCAAGACATAACGGGAAAGAAGAGGTAGAGGAAAGTCCATCAAAGAATTGGGATGCCCAGTTGCAAGAGTTTCTGAAGACCCTGGAGGATCCTCAGGGAAGGAGAGAAGTTCCACAGTGCCTTGAGCCAAAGCTCTGGAGTGGTCCTAAATTATCTTGGATGTCCTCCCAAGGAGGGATGGATACCAGCAAGTGGTTGAAAGAAATGTGGATTTCCCAAATTGAGGCTCATCGTCATGGGACAACAACCCAAGAGGATTGGGACATCCTTCTGGATGTTGCCCATGGTGGGAAGGAGAAGATTGGGGAACTGGCTGAAGAAGCCATCAGGGCAGAGACGAGATGCCGTCGCTTTTGGGCCCTGAGCTACAAAGAGGCCAAAGGGCCTCAAGATTTTTGCCAGCAGCTTCAAGAGCTGTGTCACAAGTGGTTGAAACCAAAGAAACACACCAAGGAGCAGATCCTGGACTTAGTGACCTTGGAGAAGTTTCTGTCTGCCTTGCCTCTGGATATGCAGAATTGGCTCAGGAGAAATGGCCCAGAAACTTGTGTTCATGCCGTGTCCTTGGCAGAGGAGTTCCTCTTGAAGAGAGAGGAGACCCAAACATGGGAACAGCAGGTGAGTATATTTGCAGCTTGGAAAAATTGATATTTTGGTGTTTATAAGCACACAATATAAATTAGGTACTCCCAAATCCTGATTAAAAATACATGCCTGCTCACCAGCATTTTTTATCTGCCGTGCTACAGTTCCTTTCCTTCCCGGAAAGCCAGTTTGGTGCAGTGGTTAAAGGCACCAGATTGGTTATAAATTGGAAGAGTGTGGAATCTAGTCCTGCCACACAAAGCTGGCTGGGTGTTTTGGGGTCAGAATGGGTCAGCTCGCTGCAGCCAGCTTGCCATGGTCAACTCACCATGGCTAACTCACCACAGGATAACTTGCCACGTAACAACTTCGTAATTCAGTTGAATTCTTTAAAATAAATTTAAAAATATTTTAATTTGTGCCATTCACATTTCATTCTGTCCCTCCTCCTGCATCCTTTTTTAAATGATTCTATCCCACCATTTTTTCATATTAGTGTAACTCTTGTCCCACAGCAAATTGTCCCGTGACAAATTGGCCACGGTGAATTGTGGTAAGTTGGCTGTGGCGAATATGCCATAGTGAATTTTCGTAGACCTTTTGAGGTCACTGCAGAGAATGCAATAGAATCAAGATCATGTGAAGTGTTAATACCATTTTATAATGTCTTGGAATATTGCATCCAGTTTTGATTGCCATGATGTAAAAAAGATGTTAAGACTCTGGAAAGAGTGCAGAGAAGAGCAACAAAGACGATGAGGGGACTGGAGGCTAAAACATATAAAGAACGGTTGTTGGAACTGGGTATGTCTAGTCCCATGATGACAAACCTATGGCACGGGTGCCACAGGTGGCACAGAGAGCCATCTTGCTGGGCCCATAAGCTGTCAGCCAACTTACCTCCAGCTGAGCACGCACATGTGATTGCACATGCACACATACGCAATTGCAGAGACCCAGCTGGTCTTTGGAGCTCTCCTGTGCATGCACACGCAATTGCTCATGTGTGCCTGAGTGCCTGCCCGCAGCACGCGTGCATTGCACATGCAAAAGCTGCATGCATGCGCAGATAGTGCAGTTGCACATGCAGTGCATGTGGAGGAGCTGCACGCAAGTGCAGATGGCGCGCGCAAAGCATGTACTTTTCAGCACTCGGTAAGTAAAAGGTTCGCCACCACTGGTCTAGTCTGATGAAAAGAAGGACCAGGGGTGACATGATAGCAGAGTTCCAATATCTCAGGGGCTGTCCCAAAGAAGAGGGAGTCAAGCTATTCTCCAAAGCCCCTGGTGGCAGGACAAGAAGCAATGGATGGAAACTAATCAAGGAGAGAAGCAACCTAGAACTAAGGAGAAATTTCATGGTTAGAATAATTAATCAGTGAAACAACTTACCTCCAGAAGTTGTGATTGCTCCAACACTGGAAGATTTTAAGAAGAGATTGGATAACCATTTGTCTGAAGTGATGTAGAGTTTCCTGCCTAAGCAGGGGTTGGACTAGACGATCTTCAAGGTCCCTTCTAACAATCTGTTCTGTTCTATTATTGTTTTTAAAGCTGATTGGAAAAATGTTACCAAAAACCCTGTGTGGGCTTCATCTTCATCATCCTGACTCTTAAGACATGCACAAAAAAATTAATTTGCTCTGGCTCAGGGAAAGAATCCCATGGAAAATTTGCTGGAAATGTATTTGTGGGTATCCAGGCATCTGAGGTACTTCCAAATGGCATCCTTGGAAACCTCAAATGAAATTTAAAAAAAAACTGTATATAAAATCTCATAAGATTAAATCTCATCGGAGTTCAGTGTTCTCGTACAGTATATGTATCCTACAAGAATACGTATCATTCCTTCATGAGTGAGATAGCATGCAAATAAATAAAAATGAAACATTGAAAATATAATCTGTCCTGTTGATGGGAGTCAGCCTTTTAAATAGGAAAGTGATTATTTTTAGCAGCTGCATAAGAAATCATTGCATGGTGCCCAGGAAAGAAACTTCTGTGCAAGAGAATCTGAAAATAAAAGTTTGAAATAGACAAAAATTATCACGTGTCTGCTTCCCAGTCGCCTGAGGATGCCTTGGGGGAATAGACAAACTTTTTTTTTTTTAAATAGGATTTTATTGTCTTCTTATCTGTACCACTTTATGTTTTTATTGCGTCAGACTGCAGGAGTCTTCGAATTCGGGCAATGTAGCAACTAAATAAATAATTTAAATAAACACAAGACTTCCAAACTGGTTTATCAGGTTCCAGTGTTCATTTAGAAAAAAAAAAAATTCAGAATGAATTGCTTGGAAATCCTCTTTTTGAAAAAACAACAACAACACCCTGAAGAATAGAGAACTGTTCCTCTAATCAATAAATAATGGTTTAGTGGGTAAGTCACCAGACTAAGAACCAGGAATTCTAGTTCCACTTAGGCTAGGAAAGCCAGCTAAATGAATTTGGGCCAGTCATTCTCTCTTAGCCCAACCCACCTCACAGAGTTGTTGTTGTGGAGACAACAGGAGGAGGAAGGTATGTCGAATATCTTCACCACCTTGGGTTATTTTCTAAAAATAATAATGGTGGGATACAAATAAATAAACAAATAACGCCTTAGTCACCCATTGCACGTTGTGAACTTCATCAATGAATTCACCTGGAACTGTGAATTCCCCATTTTTCCAGGTGATAGAGATATCAGATGAAGACACTGAAAAAGCCCCCAAGTCGAGCCAGCTTCCATCAGAACCATCAAAGGATGAAGATTTTGGAATGGTTAAACCAAAACATGACGGCAGCAAAAACCGGGGTAAGTTCCTGAGAATTGGGTAGCACATAAATCGAATAATAAATAAAGCCTTTTTTTTTTCCTCACTGGCTGTTTGAGATGTATAATTCAGGCTCTTTCCTGAATTGCAGGAAAGCAGAACAAAGAGCCAATATTTGCTACGTATGCAATACGTTTATGAATTTATTTGCTAAACTCGTCCGCCTTCAACTCTAAGCTGACCGTGAGCAACAATTAAAACGTCTTTGGTATAATATAATAAAACCGTGGTGGCAAACCTGTGGAACGTGTGCCAGAAGTGGCACACCAAACCATCCCACAAACTACGCGCAACCTTGCTGGCTCCTCACCCCGTTCTTGCACATCGATGTGCTCCGGTCAGCTGGCTTTCACATGTGTGGGAGCACCAAAACCTGGAACCACAGGTGCACGTGTGCTTCGAGAGCCAAACATCCGGTTTCTAGTGTGTGCATGCATGCTGGACAGCTGTTAGTTGTACATGCATGCAAGCCAGGAACCAGAAGCCCAGAAGGCTGGCTCTCAGAGCACACATGCGCACTGGGACACTGCACTTCTGGATTTCGGCGTTCCCGCATGCACAAAAGCAAGCTGGCCAGCACACATCAGTGCACAAGAACGGGATGAGGAGCCAGCAGGGCTGTGTGTGTTTTGTGGGATGGTTTGGCGTGTCCTTCCGGCACACAGGCCAGCACACAATGATGTAAAAGGTTTGCCACCACTGTAATAAACCATCAAAGATCCCAATAAACAGTGTAATTCTAAAATATCCCTAAACTCAGTACATATCCACATAAATACTAATACAATAATTAAATTACTGCCAATAATATATTGTTCATTCTCTTTATCTTCTGGATTTTCATTCAAGGACTATATGGAGATGCCTCCAAGATGAGTCAGCTTGAAAGCGAGCGACAGAAATGCAGTTATCTTCATCTCATAGGGCCGGGGTCTCTAACCGTGGCAACTTTACCACTTGTGGACCTCGACCCCCAGAATTCCTCAGCCAGAAAAGCTGCTGAGGAATTCTGGGAGTTGAAGTCCATAAGTCTGAAAGTTGCCAAGATTAGAGAATCTTGCCATAGTGGACATATGAACCTTCCATCCCAGTACTTCAGTGCAAATGTCAACCCATCAACCCTTTTCTACACAACCACAAATGTTTTTTTTTTTGGCACCTGGCAACTGACAAGTCTATGGTCTCCATGTTTCCTACCATAATTTGGGGGCGAAAGGTTGAATCCTATGATGGCACCCCCAGAATGGCAGGAAAAATGCAGCCTGTCCATCAGGGAGATGGGCATTTAAGATGATAGATTACCTGGTTACCTGTTTTGTGAAGATACTAAATTATAAAAGGAGACGTGCTATCTAAATAGTGGTTGAACAAGACAGCAGGTTAACACAATACTTCCCAGTTAACATCCAGTTTCCTTCCTTTCTTTTAGCAGGCGTTGGGTGGCTGAATGAAGATGGTGAGCCAAAGTTGAAGAATTCTAAGAAAAAGAAACCTCCGAGAAGGTTTTTGAAAGCGGCCATGAAAACTGATTTGCTGGCTTTCAAAGAGAACGATGGAAACCGCGACACGGCAACAAAGCAGAATGGAAGTGATGTTGGGAAGGGAATAGTAGGTCGCTTAGTTCAGCCCCAAAATGTTTGCCCAGGGCTCAGTGACGCTGCTGTTCAAGAGGAGAAGGAGATCAGTAATAACGGGAGCGGGGAAAGGATGAATCAGAGCTTGCCGATTATGGCAGACGAACGCCCTGAAGCAGAAGAGAAGCAGTTCCGATGTTGGCATTGTGGCCAAAGCTTCAGAAACAGTTCACATCTGGTGACCCACGAAAGGACTCACGTTGGGGAGAAACTGTACAAATGTTCCCACTGTGGAGAAAGCGAGAGGACCCACACGGGCCAGAGGCCCCACAAATGTTCTCATTGTGGGTGTACTTTGGGCGGTCGCGCTCACAAGAAGATCGCCGTGGGGCAGAAGCCTTATGTGTGCTCTGAGTGTGGGAAAAGTTGCAGTCAGCAATCTGATCTTTTGAAACACCAGAGAACCCATACAGGTGTCAAACCTTACAAATGTTCTGCCTGTGGCAAAAACTTCCGAAATGAGTCGAGTCTCAAAGCGCACCAAAGAATCCACACCGGTGAGAAACCGTACGAGTGTTTGCACTGTGGGAAGTGTTTCACCTGGAGATCGCAGTTCCGGTCGCACGAGAGAATGCACACAACTGTCTGCTCCTACTGCGGAACACGTTTTGGTCAGAAATCGGAGCTGGTGGAACACGAGAAGACTCATCTGGCGGAAGAGTCGTTGGCCTGTTTTGCCTGCGGGAAAATCTTTGAACTCAGCTCTGAGCTCATGGCGCACGTGCGGACTCACAAAGAGAAGCCGTTTGAGTGCTCGGCCTGTGGGAAAACGTTTGTAAACAGCTTGCAGCGCATTGCGCATCAGAAGGTCCATGCAGGAGAAAAGCCACATCAATGTTCCCATTGTGGGAAAAGCTTTAGCCAGAGGCAAAGCCTGATAGCGCATGAGAGAATCCATACTGGAGAAAAGCCACGCAAGCGCTTCCGAAACACCCCGAATCTCAAATCGCACGAGAGGACTCACACGGGAGAGAAACCATACCGTTGCTCCCATTGCGACAAAAGTTTCCGGTGGAGTTCGCACCTCTTGCTGCATAAGAGGATTCACGCAGGAGACAAACCCTACCCGTGTGCTGATTGCGGGAGAACGTTTGACAGGAGGTGCAACCTTTTGATGCACATGAAGATCCACACAGCGCAGAGGCCTTTCATATGTTCGGACTGTGGGAAAAGTTTCATCTCCAGCTCAGTCCTTTTGCGACATCAGAAAGTCCATGCGGGCGAAGACGTTGCAAAGTGCGTAGAATGTGGGAAGAGTTTCAGGCAGCGCAGGGACCAGGCAGAAAAGGTGCCAAAATGTCTTGAGTGCATCCAAAGACCATCGCTGAATTTGGATCTCGAGCGTGCACAAATGCAGTTAAAAGAGAAGACGTTTGAATGCTCGCTCTGCGGAAAAACATTCAGAAACAGCTCTCACCTTATGTCTCATCAGAACGTCCACACCAAAGTTCGACCGAGGCAGTGCCTGGACTGTGGGCGAAACATAATCAGGAGGCCTAACCTCATTGCCACTTCGAAGAACCTCTCTGGGCAAACCCCACATAAATGCTCAAAATGTGAAAAACTGTTGAACTAGATTTTGGAGGAAAACGTTGACTTCAACCTTCATCCACTCATCTCCTGAACGTTACATTTTCTGTCCCTTAAAAAAGAAAAGATCCTTGTGTCAGAAGACATTTATGGGGGCTGTTTGTATGTCAGTCGATAAAAGTTCTGGACGGCCATGGCCAGAATGACTGTTTGACGCTACAGCTGACCTGAACAAGATCAGAAATTTGAATCCTCACCATAATCACATGACCGTACTTTGGGCATTAGGTAACAAGGACAGATTTACAGTGATTTGCTGTGTCCCAAAGTCATGTGGTTGTGTTTGACAATGGTTTTGCCCAAAATTGGCACTTCTGGTTTTCACCAAAACTGCACTTACAATTAAATTCATACTTATGACTGTTGTGTCTGCTTTAACAACCAGCATTCACACCATCACTATGATTCACTGAATGACTGCCCCCCCCCACACACAAAACCCCCACCATTATTTAAGCAGTATCCGCTTAATGGCTATGGCATTTGCTTAACCGCCATAAAAAATGTCATAAGACTTGGTCTGGTCACATGATGACCCTGTTAACAACCGCAGTACCTTTATCGTAATTCAAGGCTTAATTACAGTCATAAGTTGAGTGCTGCCTGGAGTCATTGGTTCTAATTCTTTGGTTTTACCTCAGACAATGACTCTATTTTTTCCAGATCTTCACATTTCATTTTCTCGCAGTTAACCTCTGTTTCCTTTCTGCTTTTTTTTCTTAATGCTTTTTTAAATTAATTTGGCTCATCTGCTGTGATTCTGAAGACTCCAAACAGTTTATTTTTGCTTTCTGCAGCTTGATGGTTTTCCTTCCTGTGCCAGTTTCAACTCAGTTGCTGAGTTGTCACTTTTTACAACTTTTGTGTGGTCTCTTTGTTCATAATTCTACAGATTCATAGAAGGCAAGCATAATTATAATTACATGAACAAAGCTATCTTCACAAAAGATTCTGCTAAGACTATTTGATATCCAAGCCTATAAAAGCATTGGAATTTTATTCCTGTATTATTGCTTTCTCTATTTTTTAAAGACAAGATTAAAGTTTGTTGCTGTTGTTTCATTTTTCTTTTGCTGCTGTTCTGAAGTCTGCTTGGAAAGATTATTTGAAATGTCACACAGTGCAGCTTTTTCAATCTTTAGTAGCTACCTGCCAGGGTGTTATGGTAGGCATGGAGTGGTTTTTAGGATGTACAGAGACTGTATGTCTGATGACTAAGATAACAAGTTATCAAAACAAATGTCTATCTACTTCAGGGGTGTCCACCCTTGGCAACTTTAAGACTTATGGGCTTCAACTCCCAGAATTCATAGCTGGCTGGGGAAATTTGGGAGTTAAGTCCACAGGTCTTAAAATTGCCAAGATTGGACACCCTTGGTCTATTTCGTTTATTCAGTCACAATAGTAAAGGTTTATTTCATATTTAAAATCGTGCCCATAAATTAGTTACTACCAAGAAGTTAAGAAACCATAAGGTGAATGCAGAAGCAGTACCTTCTGCTTGATTCCACCTCTAAAGGAAAGTTTGGTTAATTTTTAAAGCTAAAATGCGTTAATAGCGTTTGATGGTTGTGGGTATGTAAAGCTTTTTGCTGTGTGTCCTGAACACAGCTCCTTTTTCTTTCAAAAGTAATTTTGCAAACAGTTCCTTTATATACAGCTTTCTCCCTGACCAAATTAATTTGACCATGGACACACGTATCTAACCATTCTCCAAGGCCCAAACATCTATTCCATCACCATGGCATCTTGGCATCTGTTGAGTGTTGTCCATAGCAACGGAGCCTGCTGGCATTCCAGAACCTTCGAATATGTCCTGTTTTTGGTCTTCATGGGACAACCTTGGCTCGAGCTGGTTGTGACTGATTTGCAGTGGAAAAGTGAAGGTGACTCCTAGAAGGTGGTACTCAACTCCATCTATGGCTATGATAAGTATTTCACCCAAGAACTTACCTCTCAATAAAAAACAGTTTCTGTTAGGTTTTTATTGGGTTATCACAATCTCCCCATTTCTGGTAGCTCCATGTTTTGTTTTTCCATTGTTACTCAAGAGAAATGGATCCATCAGAAAATGTTGCTGTGTCTTTCTGGGAGGCCTCAAAGAATGCTTATAAAAATTGTGTACCGTATCAGATTTCTTGTCTAAGAAATTTGATTCCCATGATTGATCCTGTTCAGCTACGGATTTGTTTTTTCTTTTGGTTCCAGATAATTATAGGATTGCAACTTTATTAGATTAGGGGAAGAGAATTATACTGTGCAGATAGAAAGTAATATTAAAGAATGGATTCACAAGATGTGTTCCTTATTGATTTTTGAAATATCCTTTTATTGTATAAATGAGATGGAGCCATATTTTATGGATGGTCTAGACTGACTTCATTTCTTATTAATAATGTATAGTCTCTCTTTTGTAATCTTAGATCTTTTTAATCACAATTTTGGATACTCTACTCTTTATTGTATTAAGGTAGTTATGTTTCACCTTAAAAATTCATTACAAAATGAGAGGGAGGGAGAGAGAGAGAGAGAGCAAGCTAATAAGATTACCATCCCATTCAGTTTTATTTTGTGTAAGGTTTTGGCTAGTTTGATAAAACACTTGATTAACTTGATGACTGAATTAACCCCAGGTAACTGGGTTAGTTTATGATGCCATACATTAGGCAAACCCCAGATAAATGGTTTGTCCAGTAACCATTGTGCCCCTGAGGTTTTACTGTGCTTTAGCCCGATGCGTAAGCCTCATTTTTAAAAAATTAAGTTGCCTTTGAGTTTTGAATGGCTTCGACCCTACTGCTGCTGGCTACTGGCTGCTAGCAGTTCTCGGCAGTTCAATCCTCACTGGTTCACGGTTTATTTATTTATTTAAATTTATATACCGCCTCTCTCCCGAGAAGGGGACTCGGGGCGGTGATAAATTATTATAATACACTGAAAAAGATTTATTTCTGTCCATATAGAGGTTGTCATACTTTAAGAACAAGAAAACTATTGTCATTTCATCATCTTCATAACAAGAGATGGGCAACTATTATTCTCATTTTACAAAAAAGGAACAGAGATTAAGAATTTCCCACAATTTCTCAGAAAATTCATGTACAAGTTCAGTCCAGATCTGTTCAGTCCAGATGGTTGACTCGCTGAGCCTTCCATCCTTCAGAGGTCGGTAAAATGAGGACCCAGATTATTGAGGGCAACATGCTGACTCTGTAAACCGCTTAGAGAGGGCTATAAAAGCACTGTGAAGCGGTCTATAAGTCTTAAGTGTTATTGCTGTTAACGGGAGCTGCACCTTCAGAGGGCACGCATTTTGGAAAAGTTATCCTACAGTAAGTATCCTGTCAGAGCCGAAGAAGCTTCTTGGGTGAGAAGCAAAACGTCTTCAAAGAGAAAACAAGAAAGTCTAGTTGCCTCCTGAAAAAGCACTTGTGGGACAACCATGGCTGAGGATCTCTACAGACTTGTTAATCCTACAGCAGGGTTGGGCAATTATGGCTCCTTCATGATTCCTGGACTTCAACTCCCAGAATTACCCATCCAGCCATTTAATTCTGGGAATTGAAGTCCTCCCATCTTAAAAGTTGCCAGGGTTGAGAAATGGTATCCAACTTGATGACCTTTGAGTATTTTCCCTTCTCTTCCCAAAAAGACAAAAACCCTCTATGAGTGATTGTCGTGCTCCAAAGCTGTTTCTTCCCCCTGCGGCCCAGAAGGGGTTAATTCTACCGAGATCTGCTTGCTAGAGAGGCCCAGGCTCCTTCCCACTTCCTAGCCCTCCACTCCTTGGCTAGTGAGAAGCTCAGTTCTGTATATTTCATTTATTTATCTCCCCTTTGCAGCTTGAGAGGAGCGCCGTTGCCCGAAGTCTACAGGCTGCAATGCAACGGCTGCAAGGAGGGGGTGAGTCAAAGGAAGGCGGCGGGAGGAAGATTTAGGTAAACAGGCTGCAAAACGGGTAGTAGCATCGCTGCAACTCTCCCGCAGGGAGGATCTGCGTTGCCCCAGGTTAGCCCGTCGCTGGTGGTTTCCCAAAAATAAACTGGGCATTATTTAACCCGGATGGTATGTAAGGTCTCCTGCCTTGAGCAAGGGGTTGGACTAGACGACCTCTAAGGTCCCTTTGAGCCCTACGATTCGGTGTTCCCTTCCCGGATTCTCTGGGACCAAGAGGGGATTTCCAGAAAAAAAAAAAGATACAGAGCCCCGGTCCCTTCAAGGAAAGATTGGGGGTGGATGATTAGGGGACTGGAGGCTAAAACTTATAAAGAATGGTGGCTGGAACTTGGTAATGTCTAGTTTAATGAAAAGAAGGACTAGGGGTGACATGATAGCAGTGTTTGAATTTCTCAGGGGCTGCCACAAAGAAGAGGGAGTCAAGCTTTTCTCCAAAGCATCTGAAGGTAGGACAAGAAGCAATGGATGGAAACTAATCAGGGAGAAAAGCAATTTAGAACTGAGGAGAAATTTCCTGACCTCTAGAACAATTAATCAGTGGAACAACTTGCCTCCAGAAGTTGTAAATGCTCCAACATTTTTTAAAAGTTTTAAAAAGTGATTGGATAACCATTTGTCTGAAATGCTGTAGGGTTTCCTGCCTAACCAGGGGGTTGGACTAGAAGACCTCCAAGGTCCCTTCCAACTCCGTTATTCTAGTCTAGTCTAGTCTAGTCTAAGACTCCAGCCTGTGGGGAAGCCTTTGGAAGAAATAAAGCAAAACGAGGTCAGGAATAATGTTGGCAACCTTGATTTTAATTCACAGAGCAAAAGGACGTCCAAATGGATCCGAAAGACCCTGAAGGGGATGGAAAAGAAAAAAAACCCAAGGCTGTACAGAAGGACCTCCAGGCCACCCATGCTGGAATTGGGGCTGAGCTTCAGTTTCAGAAGCTTTTGAAGCCAATCAAGCAGGAAGCGGAAGATGAACTGCAACAGTGCTGGGAAACCCAATGGCGGAAATTCCTGAAGACCGCGCAGGCTCCTTATTTCTCAGAAAGATGTCCACTCCTGGCTCGGCCCCCACCGGAGGAGAGTCCCAAAGAATTTCAAGCTTCTTTCCCCTCCTTGAAGGGGATAGCAGAGACCAAGCTAAGATCTGGAGAAGAGACTTGCAGGACCTGTGAGAAGGATCCAACTTCTTCTGTGCAAGTGAAAGAAGAGGTTTGGGATGAGGACATGGATGGCTTGGAAGACCAGAGCCAGCGTTTCCGTCAGTTCCGCTACCAGGAAGCTGAAGGGCCCAGAAATGTTTGTGAGCAGCTTTGGAGTCTTTGCCACCAGTGGCTGAAGCCGGAGAGGCACACCAAGGAGCAGATCTTGGAACTGGTGGTCCTGGAGCAGTTTCTGACCATCCTGCCTGAGGATGTACAAGGTTGGGTAAGAGAAGGCAGACCTCAGACTTGTGCCCAGGCTGTCACTCTGGCAGAGGATTTCCTCCTGAATCTACAGAGAAGACAGCAGGTAAGAGCTTTTCCAAATTCTGGAAATCTTGGCTGGGGCGTAGAAATCACCCTCAAATGATAACCTTAATGGAGCCTGCCCATTGCATTTGAAAGCAGGGTGGATTTGATTTAAATCTAGATTATGCCAATGCTCTCTACATGGGGCTCCCCTTGAAGAGCATCCGGAGGCTGCAGTTGATGCAGAGTGCGGCCGCACGGATGAGTATGGGAGCTCCTCGGAGCTCCCATGTTACACCTCTCCTGCGCGAGCTGCACTGGCTCCCTGTAGCCTTTCAATTCAAGGTGTTGGTTCTCACCTTTAAAGCGCTTCATGGCTTGGGACCCGGGTACTTACAGGACCGCCTGTTGCCACTGTCCGCCTCCAGCCGACTGGTACGATCCCACAGGGCAGGCCTCCTCGGGGTTCCATTGTCGAGACGCTGCCGTCTGACAGCTCCGAGGGTACGAGCCTTCTCTGTGGCTGCACCCTCCATGTGGAACAAACTGCCCCCGGAGATTCGGACCATTGCTGACCCCCAGACCTTCCGGCGCATATTAAAAACCTACTTATTCCAACAAGCCGGTCTGGCCTAATACTTAGCGGGGTTTTAAATTCTAAATTTTAATTTCA
>JAEANM010001531.1:0-27509 GCA_017656035.1 Myanophis thanlyinensis
CATAAGATAACTAGAAGCAGGAATTATATGGAAGTTCTACGGCAGGAATTATATGGAGGTTCTATGGAGGCTGACACTTGAGCAAATATATGCAAGGGTCAGTGAAGATTAACTTTGTTTTCTTAATTCTCTGCTGTTCTTATTACTCTTCTCATGTACAGTGAGTCTATGGGTGTGGGCTATCCATGTGTGCATAACAATCCATAAGTGAACACAGATGCTCTCAATTCAGTTTATAATGAACATGACAAGGGATATGTTGAGAAGTTGATAATTGATATCATGCAATTTCATTTAACACATTTTTTTTTTAAAAAAGGCCTAAATAAGTCCTTTCTATAATTGCCATTTAATATATGTAAAAGCAGAGAAAACTTTTGAAAGAGGTCTCAGACAGTAAAAGTATATCCTGTTCTATAGTCTTTTAGGATTTTAAATGTGGACACTTTTGAATACATTCCCCTCGCCTCCAAATTAAACTAATTACAATAAGCTCATGGATAGGAAATATGCTGTCCCTGAGCTACCTCTCTGAGCAGTTCTCACCATTGGCCATGATAGTGTGGCCTGCAGAGAATAATAGTTCAATACCATGTAAAGGACTCCTTGGACTTTATCTTTGAACAAAATAGCCTTTGTACATTACCAGTTTTAAGACCGCAGTATGAATCTACTTTAATCACTGAAACCAATTTTCATGCTGCAAGCCAGACATTTGCAAATTTAATATGGTAGCCGGATGGTACAAATGTATAATGTATTGATTGATATCTGGTCTTTGATGTGGTGGTTTAGTCCTTGACATTTGGATGGAATGTAAATTTACCCTACTGTAAGCGACATACATTTTTGGGGCAAAGTGTTTCTTCAAGGTAGGTGCCACCAACACTGATGCTGAATTTATTTTTACTCTTAGCCTTTCACTAACCACACTGTCTGTTGTTGATACTATCATTAGAGGCTGTGAACATCAGTTGTGGTACATCCAAAAATAAATAAGTAGATGTCCTTTGGGGAAAGCTGGAGTGTATTGTTGAAACTCTCTTACAACAAATATAAAATTTCCGTAATCAGAATCCTATTCTTTTTTTAAGTTTATGGAATTATTTCAACTTTTTGATCCATTGTCAAAGATCAAAAGAAATATAGCAATAGAATATAAGCTAATAAAACAAGATGAGAAATAAACATACTAAAACAGAAGAAGTTAATGACATTATATCCTTCTGCATAAAACATAAAATAATCCAGTCTTAAACATCTAACAGTAACATGTAATAGCAATTTAAACTGGAGAAAAATTATATCAACTTTTGGTACTTTGTGAGGTGCTTAGCTATCTCACACATGGCTACTTCCTTAAATATATTATCATGATCTCTTTTATCCTCTCCTCCATACATTGTTAAGATCACAGAAGAAAATATGAGAGGGGGAATAAGTCCATGTTCTTTCAATTAGGAAATGCCCTTGAAAAAAAAAGAATTAAATGCTTCCTTTCCCAATATCTCAAAAGTGGTCACAAATGGCCACTTGAAGTAAAAAAAAATCAGACATTTTCCATGAGCCACCAAAAATTCTATCTAAGGATTATCTTCTTCTAGACAATAAAAAACGGTACCTACATTTGCCTGGCTATGGAAGGACTTTGTCTAAATTATTTTAATTTATAAATTTTCTTTTTTAATTTTTAAAAATTAAAGAAGTTGGCAAGTGTGTTTGTTTCTGATGTCTGATATACAGTATAATTTGAGGGTAATATAATTCTACAGATTCTGCTGTGTGTCCTTGAAACAATAATAAAGCTTAGTCTATAATTTAGGGATGAAACTGATGCAAGTGTTCATTTTATTCAGTAACTCCTCAAAGTGGAAGAATTTTCCTCAGCTAAACACATTAAATGTGTATTTTCAAACATCATAATTTTCATGAACATTTCAACAACAGCATTTTCTGTAGGCAGCTCAAGGCTTCTTGCTTTCATTCTGAAACTCTAAGCTACATGTGACTATATTCTTCTGTTCTGGTATTGAAGGGAAAGCAGGTGTAGAAGACCAAAAGCAGGAGTAAAGCAGCAGCAGTAGAGGGTGCTACTTACAATTACTCCTCTCCAAATTGATGTACTAGTCAAAATAGGTATGATGGCACTCTGTCCTTCATTCTCAGGACAAATGGCCTGAAGTGCCATAAGGGAAAGAGAGGGCTTGAAAATACATAATGGGAAATTGTTAAACACTACATTCTGCTGGTTTTCTATTCCAGTACTGAGTTTTCTTCTCTGAAATGTATATGTAAACATTTCATAATTTCTGCGAGTAGATAAAAATCCAAGTTATTAGCTTGATTGATAATAAACTGTAGCAGGAGAACCAGCTAGAGGTACTGGCACTAAAGCATATTTTCTTTTTCATTTGAAACTTTTAAGCATCACAAAATGGTGGGAAACATAATTAAACTTCTTCCAAATCTTGTACAGTTTGCCCTGTAAATTAACAGTGCAGTTGCCATGTTAATCTATTTATTTCTAGAGCGAAGGTTTCAAATAAAACTTTCCACATGTTCTGTTGAAGTTGGCAATTTCAGTAGATAAATAGAACCATTAAGAAATATATGATGGAGGGTAGCAATAATAATAGACTTATATACTGCTTTATAGTGCTTTACAGCCCTCTCTAAGCAGTTTACATATTGTCAGCATATTGCTCCCAACAATGGATCATTTTACCCACCTTGGAAGGATGAGTCAACCTTGAGCCTGGTGGGGCTGCCAAATTGCAGGCAGCCAGCCGGCAACAGAAGTAGCCTGCAGTACTGAACTCTAACCACTGCGCCACCGAGGCTTTTAGAGATTTCACCAACAATTTTTATGTTATATGACCTGGCTTATGCTTCCTAAACTATGGATAGATACACTGGTGCTCTCTAGGTTAGTTTCAACCTTGGCAACCTTAAGTTGTGTGGACTTCAAATCTCAGATTTCCCATTAGCATATGGGTTGGGGAATTCTGGGAGTAGAAATCCATACTTTAAATTGCTGAGCTTGAGCAACACCAATCTAGATGTTTGTGGGTTTTTTTTTTATTTCTGTCAGTTCAGTCAGCGTGGCCAATTGCAAGTGCTTATGGGAATTGTAATTCAAACTATTTTGAAAGCTGTCTTGCTTTATCCTAATGTAGTCTTGTGTACTGAGTGCAGTATACAAAATAAAACTCCCCTGCTAATCCTGTTATGTTTTTTATATGTTATTGAATGAGAAGGGAAGAAAGCTGGATTTTCTCCTTTACCCGAAACAACAAAATATGTTGGGATGATCCTTACTGTCATTCCAAATCAGAAGAAACTGGATGTTGAACTTAATTTGAGCCTACGGCTGACAAATGCTGTAGCCTGCTTGAGAGAACATTGCTTCCAAAACAGACATATCTGTTATATTTGAAAAAACAAAGCTGTGCATGATTTGTACATCAAGATTCTAATGTTCAGCAGAAAAAAATAAAGATTGAGAAATGCTGTATTAAAGCATGATTGAATTCAAGATTTTTAAAGGTTGTAATTAAATAAGGTATTTAATATAGGAGTGTTATAGTCATAATCAAGTCTTAAAGATAATGTTTTGTTCACCAGATTACTGAATGCTTAATTCCTTTCTGGAGTTAGTAACTCTAAACAGAAAGACAGATGTACATATTGTGGGCAAACATTGTCAAACCTCTGAGGTTTTTTTTCACCTGCTCCAGGTTTTTCACTCAGCGCAATGTTAATTTTGTCACTGCAGAAAGGCTGTCAGCAAAGTATACATGCACAAATAAATGATAAAATTTTAAGAAAACAATGAACTGAAGGAAATAGCATTTATAAATAGGTGTCTTTTTTAATATTGTTGCAGTGTATATGCAAAAATGGAAGACACTTGCTTTAACAATACCATTAATTAACAGTTTCCATCAAGGAGTTTGAACATTAAATCTTTACCAGATTCTAGAAAATGCATTAAGTGTTTATGATATGTATGTTGTAACCACTTGTTCAGATTCATAGGTTGCCTTACAACAGAAGTGCATGACTGATATAGTATTCAAGATTCAATGAATCATTCAGGGGCCAGAAGTCAGTGAAAAGAGATTAAGCAAAGATTCCTGTTATGTATGTAATTCTAATAAAAGAGAATATACATATTGCAGGGTTGAAGCTGTATGAATGTAATTGTAACTATATGCACGTAATTATTAGAAATTTGTATTTCAGCTATTTAAAAGGGAAAGTTCTTTCTTGTTTCTTCCTTGATCATTTTTATTTTTTTCCTATTCAGAAATCAGGAAACCTAAAGCAGGGCCCACATCTTTATAAGAATTCTAATAAAGCATCTGCAAATGTTTTGACCTATCTTGGACAAAATACAGATGAACAAAACAGGGCCAGTTTTCAAGTACTCCAGTGGAGTATTTGCAAGAACAAAATACCCTTTTTTGGTCACTTTTCATTTTTCTCATTTTTAATTACAGCTTTCCTTATAAGTGAAGAAATGATGCTTAGAGAGTTGATAAAATAGTCATAAAACCTTAGAAAAAATTATGATGGGTAGATTTCATTGACTGAAAGAGTAATCATAGCAAAAAGGATTTGTTGCAATATTCTACTGAATTTCCATACTGTGACTTAGCTATTGTAATTTTTCTATGCACATTTGAAGATTTTCTTGTACAAGAGAAGAATATTTCAGCTGACTTTCGGAAGCAGGAAACTAGAGAAAAGGAAGCATGGGAAAATAGTAGGATGAATAATTGCTAGTTGCCGCTGCAACTAGACACTTGTTTAATGATACATTATATGCATATGAATGTGCTTGTCCCCCTTTTTAGGCACCAGATGTTTGTATACATATTACACAAAGGAGAACAAGAGAAGAGGGATGATTAGAAAACTAAAGAAAGTGGTAGGGACAGCATCAGCATGACTCTTGTCCTGTGGTAAAATATAATGTTGAATTTCATCGCTATGGAGTGTATTATTTGAACACATAGATAGAAACAGTATGATGAATAGTATGAGTAATCCAATATCAATAAGTGCTAATTTATCTTGGGTGGTGTTTCTCCACTTTAATATGTGAAGAGTGGGCCAGTCCTAAATGTGCTTAAAATTCTGCAGGTACATAGCTTAGTAGGGAACTTGGTGTTATCTCTCTGACATAGAATAGAATAGAATAGAATAGAATAGAATAGTTTATTGGCCAAATGTGATTGGACGTATATCAAATGAGTATGCATAAGCATAAGCTCTTGGTGTACATACAAACAACAAAATAATATATGATACCAATAAGAGAAAAATGAGAAGAATAATGCTTAGGAATGATTGTTGTCACTTTTCATGCCCTTTCCTGCATTGCAACAATCCAGTTGAATGTTTCGTGCAATATTAACCTATTTTAGACTATTTTAATGTGCATTTGAAAGTTGCAGTAGATACAACATATGATCTTTTGTTTATTATTCAATGGTGTGAAATATGAAAGTATTTTCATTTTCATAATCCTCTGAGATTTCTGGTTGAATACAAGATTCCTGTTGAATACAACATTTGTGCCAGAATAGTATCATAAATAAACTACATTTTAATTTTAGAATTCGATTTTACAGTTAGTCCTTGGGTTATGATGGCAATTGGGACTAGAATTTCTGGCACTAAGTGATGTAGTTGTAAAGGATAGTATTGCATGACTTTGTTGCTTAGCTGTGGCAATTTTGGCAGTCCTATTTAAGCAGAGACCTCATATGATCAGGAGTTCCCCATTGACTTTGCTTGTGGGATGGGGGCAGGAAACATCAGAAATAGTGATCAAATGATCACAGGGATGCTATGATGACCGGAACTCTGAGAACCAATCATTAATACAATTTTTTTCAGTGCATATAACATTGAATAGTTGCTGAACGAATGGTTTTAACCTGAGGACTATTTCAAATTTAACCTGTATTCCAAATTGTTATTACACTCATAATGTTATAAGAGTATATATAGCTTCTGGAGATCCTCAGAACGTCTCCAAAAGTTGCTACTGGATTGTAATTTTAAATGTGTTACAAGGTGAGAAATATTAAATGCATAAGAATAATCATATTATCTGTGTAAAGTTAAAATTAAATTACACTGTGTCCCAATATCACCCACTTTGGACCACAATAGCAGTGCAGCAGCAGCAGCAAGTGAGTAGGCAGAACCAAATCTCAAATATTTATCAAGGCACCATCAGGTGTCCCTCTGCATTATGCCATGCCCATCTTAGAATTATTCTGATTTAGGACTGGAGGCAAAGTAGAATTCCAAATAGTTTAATTTTTAAAAAACTGAGTTATCATGGTAAGCAAGAATTACAATAAATTGTAGCATAACAGGTCTGCTTTTCAACATTTATTCAGCATTAGGATGCCAAATATACTTTGCTGATGATGCACTGGTGTAAACGGGCTTTCAAGAATGGAAGAAGCATAGGATCACACAGCTAGTATTTTTAACTTTGAGTTTATCATAATAAACAATTTTAAAAGTAGAATTGGCTGTATGGTGATGGTATGTGTTTAATTGGTTATTCCTAATTTAGTATTTCTTAATTTGTTAAGCGGTCAGTGTAATATGTAAGTTAAAGAAAATTTGCAAGAGATTTTGCATAAATCACAATCTAGGATATTTATAAATCATTCAGCCAAATCATAAAATTATAATTTTAAAAAGGCTTTTGATTGCAGACCTTCTAACTTCAGGTTGAGGCTCCCAAAGGATTAAACCATTTTCTTACCACAAGCAAAATATGTTCAGTTATTGCTACTATACAAAAAGCTGAATTATATAAATTTATCCTATACGTTCATTGCCTTTATTCAGTCCAGCTTTTTGATTAAAGTCAATGGAAGTATGTAAGTGCAATAAACACACTGATATTTTCCAAAATGAAAACTGAATTTATTTGGTCATAGAACTCTTTAATTTTTTAAAATTGCATCATACTCAATTTATATTATTTTTTAACAATTACTCAATGCATATTTCAGCATACAATTCAGCAATTCAACAATGTATTTTATTTTTCCACATTTTATCTATGAAGTCCGGTTCAATTTGTGTCCAGGGGCCTTCCAATTCTTATTTTGGGAGTTCTTTTCATTTCCAGAGCCTTAGGAGTCAGCATTTTTGTTGGAACAATTGCTCTAAGTATACTCAGCTGTTGTTGAAAGCAGAGTATCACCATATTATATTAGAAGGTCATTTTATATTTCAAGTGGCTTTGTACATAGAACAACAAAAGCTTCAAGAAACCTCAAAGAAAGGCAACACAGACCACAATTATGAAAAACATACTTTTGAACTGTGATGGAAATGAGGGTAAAAGACCATAGAAAGAGATCAAACCGTATTGTGGATATCCATAGAGTACATTAGATGATTTTATCTTCAGAAGATATATAAGGAACAGTTAATAGACAGGACACCCTTCCAGGCTGACAACACCATGAATGTTTGACATTTTGTTTAGTAAGATAGATTTGTCATTAATTTTCATATTCTTTAAACAGCCAAGGAACACATCCTGAATTGGAAGCCATGGTGTTTCCAAATTAACTATAAAGACAAAATACAAAATTGATTAAATATACAAAGTATAAACAATTGGATATTGTTGAATATATTAATATATTGTTATTTCCATTTAAAGCAAACTGGTAATGATGCGTAGCAGTGCTATTACCATTTCTTTGAATTTGCAATAATACATATTAGATATAGTCTGCTATAATATACACATAAGAGCCATTTCTCTGACCTAGTTAGGATAACTTTGTGAAGAATTAAGAAACAATGACAATAATGATAATGAAAATAATAATAATAGTGAAGTAGCTAGCTAATTTGCTTTGTCCCTCTCTACTAACACATATATTCACAATAGATAAGGTATACTAGTAAACTTTGAATAAAGAATGTGTGATACTGAACGTTTGAACATTTTCTTGCTGAGAAATTCAGAATAACCCTCTCTTTTTGTCATCTATTAATCAACTGGAAGGTAACATTCAGCAGTTCTGGAAAGCCTTAAACTCTTCATTCATTCTTGTAAAGCAACATTATTGATTCTAATAACTAAAATATTATACTACTTTAGTTGATTTGAATGGGGGTAATGCATATTTATATAAATAAGCAATTGGATGGGTTTCCTATGGGGAAATTTGGGTGATAACATGGAAAGTCAGAATAATGGAATAACTGAAAACCAGAGTTGGAAGGGGCCTTGGAGGCTTTCCAGACCAACCTCTGCTCAAGTAGGATGTCTTATACCCATGATGGCGAACCTATGGCACAGGTGCCACAGGTGGCATGCAGAGCCATCTTGCTGAGCACACAAGCTGTCAGCCAACTTACCTCCAGCTGAGTGTACACAAGCGATTGTGCATGCACGCATGCATGATTGCAGAGACCCAGCTGTTCTTTGGGCCTCCGCTGTGCATGCACACGATTGCAGCAGGAAATCCAGCTAAACTTTGGAGCTCTCCTGCACATGCACACGTGATTGCGTGCATATGTGCCTGCGTGCAGTGCACATGCAAAAGCTGCATGCATACATAGATGTTGCGGTTGCATATGCAGCGCATGTGAAGGAGCCACATGCAAGTGCGGATGGAATGCGCAAAGCATGTACTTTTGGCACTCAGTAAGTAAAAGGTTCGCCACCACTCTTATACCATTCCAAACAAATGGCTCACCAATCTCTTCTTAAAAACATCTAGTGATGGAGCACCCACAACTTCTGGAGGCAACCTGTTCCACTGATTAATTGTTCTCATTGTCAGGAAATTTCACCTTATCAGGTTCTTCTGGTATTTATTCTCCCAAATAATTTTAAGTGTCACCATCCAAACGTAATCAAATATTCTAAGATTTACAGTATAATCTTGAACCAGAACGTTAGAAAATCTACAGTATCTCTGTACATTGTTCCTTTCCCTATTTGTGCATACATGACAATGGTATCATAATTATATAGTTGTAATTAATATGTCTCATTTAAAAATGCATATAAGAGCTACAAGAAATCCTGATCAATATTTAGAATGCATGATTAGAAGGGACTGTAACCATTCATCTGCTACACCTGTGCCCAAAAGATATCATTCCCTCTGACAAATATCACTATAATTGCATCAAATAAACGAAAATATAATCAATAAAATCTTCCTCCCTGATGCAAAATAGGTAGTCGAGAACAAGGCCATTTCTCAAAATGATAATAAAACCCCTGCTCTTGAGTGGTTTGATTATTTCTGACCCCCAGCTCCTGCATGTGTTTATTTAAATAATAATAATAATATACATTCAGGCAATTAATCATGTATTTTGTTTTGATCATCAGAGAAAGGAAAGTTCATAATGGATGAGACAGAAACTTAGCTGTTTTTAAATTAGGAGTATCACAGTTACTTATTTTTCTTCCAAAACAAAGACATTTCATACCTGGAACTCTTCCAAAATAGAGTGGCTGAGCATGGCTGGTAGAAAGCTTAGGTGATAGTGCAGCAGTATAATTTCTGTATGTGTCTACATCTAAGTAGATAATATTCTGCTTCTGAGCCACTATGAAAATCAGATGAACAAATCAGTTCCATATCCCACCTGAAACAATAACTAACTAACTAATTAACTAACTATAAAACAAACAAACCAAATAAATAAATGCTTTTCATTCAATTCTGTTTCTCATGTATCTGAAAATAATTTGCTTAAGTGAATCCCTTCAATGATGGTTAAATACAGTAATAGGAAATACATCTAAGAGGAAATTGTGCTATACTTCATGAAATATGTCTTATATTTAAATTTTCTCCAAGTTGCTCTTCCCCATTTATTTATTTTTAAAATGTATACTGTAAGCCTGCCTGCTTGCCTCTACAACTACTCTTATGGAGTTGGTTATATTTTTAACTTGCAAAACATGAGTCTTGAACTTTTTGCAAAAAGAAGTTCATTAAAGAGAAATCTCAAGGAAAGCAGGCTAAAACATCAACATTCAGCATTCCCTTCTTTCTCCCTTCTCCTTTCTATATTGCAAAATATTCCTTCTCCAAAAGATAATTTTCAAAGGAGAAAACAGATGTTAGGACAATATTATATCTAGATGACATACAATGTCATTTGGTCTTCAATCAGATACTTTTTCACTTACATTTTTTCATAGTGATTTAAATTAACAATAATCATTTATTTTTCTATTATTTAAATGATGCAATGTGTCAGAAAACTGTCAAGGCTACATTATAAGAAAAACAGCAAAAATAATTGGGCCAACTTTCATAAAACTTTGTTTTAGGCAAACCTCTAGTTGTCTATAGGGATTACTTTGAAAGAGTTAATTTTGTCTCTTGGAAAACAAGATATACTCTTGTGTAGTTCTTTCATATTGACTTACACTTTGCCCTTTCCCTAAAGAATTAATGAATAAAATTCCACCATACCTGCTACGGAGTGCCACTGTCCGTTGCACAGAGATTGCTGGGGTGTGATGGACACAGAAAACTCGCCAGCACCATTATTTCCAGAGGCAGTGAGCTGTGAAAAGGAAAAACCTTTTCAATTACTACCAACAATAAGAATACATTTAAATATAAAAATACACACAAGGAGCATGTCTTTGTCAGATTTTCTGAGCTTTACTAATATCAGCACCTTTAGAAAAAGACTGCTATTCCTCAGATTGCTGTGCTTCAAGAAGGTTACCATTTGCTAAGAATTCCCAGAGAAAACCTTTTTAAATTCTGTAATTTCACTAACCTAAGGTTTTTCAACTGGTTTTCCCTCGGTGAGACTGCTAATTTTACTAGTCTCTGGCAACTTACAATAACACACATACAGGAGAGTAAGCCAACTAGTACTGCCATGAACAGGAAAGGGATAGATTTTTTAATCTCGGAAGCATCCACTCTTGCATCATAGAACTCAACAGTAATCTTTCAATATAATTCTATCCAAATGTTATTTATAGAGGCTACCCTTTCTCTTCCTTTTCTTTGGTTATGCCAGTCTTAACACTATTGTATGATTTGTCTACTGTGGTCTAATATCTCAGTTTATAAAAGTAAAGAATATTAAAACCACACCTCCATAAAATTTCTATGTTTGGAGTTGGTGGCTTCATCTGAAATGATGACTGCATGTTATAGGTATTCAAATAAAAGGACTGCTATGGAAGGCAAAGCTAATTACAAAAGATTTGTTTCTCAGGGAGGCAAATGGAATATTTTCTATGTCATTTTGTCAAAATCCGAGGGTACTCTTTACCATTTCCTCTTTATTTTTTCCCGAATTCACCCTCTAATATGGCTAGGTTGCACCATTTCATTCTTTTAAGAATTCTTAAGGCCTCTATAAATCCAGAGGCATTCTAGGAAATAAAGTGATGGTCAGACTTCCTTTGTTTGATGCCAGCTTCCCACTTCAAATCCTTTTAAGTAATCAGATGAGGCAAAAGGCACAATAGTAGGCGCACCAGCAATACATCAACCAAACGCATCATCCTCACCAAGCTCCCTGAACTGCACTCCATCTACAGCAAATACTGCTGGACTACAGCCAGGAAGATAGTGAAGGACCTCAGCCACCCCAACAACAGACTGTTCACCACGATGCGATCAGGAAAGTATTTCCACTCCCTGAAGGCCAACACAGAGAGACTGAGGAGAAGCTTCTTCCCACAGGCAATACGGACTCTAAACCAGAAACCATAAGAACACTCAGGCCTACAACAAGAACTCCTATTAGTACCTCATTTCCTAACCTTCCTAACTATTTCCTAACTTATTTCCTAACCTATTTTCCTATCTTATCTGGACTATTCTCTTGCTTTACTACCAATCACGGTTGCGGACGGTCACACAAGCATTTCACTGCATATCGTATTATGTATGACTGTGTATGTGACAAATAAAATTTGACTTTGACTTTGACTTACATTGGGCGATCACAGCTATAAAATATCCCCCAAAAGGAGACTCAGTAACAAATGATAGTGCATTTCAGGAACTGAAGGCTAGATTCATTCCCTCTCTCCTAGCCCACACCACAATGTAACATTTACGATAAGGAAGAGGAAACAAGACAAAAATCATTCCTACCGTGCCTCCTTCCATGTAAAGAGTTAAATAGTTTTGTTGATTGCTGCCAGCATGGATTAAAATGCCAGTGAAACTTCTTGGACGTATGCTAAATGCAATCCTATATTCTATGTTTATTAAAAATGTGTTTTCTGGAATTAAAAAAAGGAATAGTTCCATTCAAAAGAACATTAAAAGTATTATTCAGCTTCACACTGCTTCCTACAAGAATTCTTTGAGTAGCAATTTAATAAAAGAGAGAAGCTCTAGGAGACCTTTCTATGTGTCCATGGTGCTGTTCTTATATGGTAGGATGACAACATACATGTCGAATTTTAGATCAGCATGAATAAGTTCTATTGTACTCACCAATCACAATATATCCCCCTTCGTTGAAAAATGAAACACCATTCTCCAAAATATTGTCCAAGCAAGGCAGGACACCATTGTTTTGCTGATAAGTATACATGTGTTTTCTCCCAACTTGAAAGTTTCTCAAGCAGCCCACAAAACTCTTCTCTGGAATATTCTGAAGATACATACATCCAACATAGATTGGAATAATAATAATAATAATAATAATAATAATAATAAGAATATATGTTATATTACTATCTTCACCCCATGGAGTTTATAGGGTAAGATTAGCAGATGTCTGGCAAAATGAAGACAGTACAGTGAAAAGTCAAGTAGAAAGATGACATGAGTATTATACTTTAGCTTTCCATTAATAACAAGGAATTGAAAGAGAAAAAGAAACATTTGCTGCCTTGGCAGTTATAGTTAATCTGGGATAAAAGATAACTGCTTAAATTTGTATTGGACAACTTCTCCATTTTTACCTGAATGTTTAATGATGGAACAGCTCCTAGATATATTGATGCATTTATCTGAGAATAAGGATAAGAAGATGGTAGGTTTCCTTCACGAGTCTTCAAACCATCAATTACGAGGCGTATTTTCTTTTCACTAATGCTGAATGCCACCTTTTCAGGAGAGAAACATAATCGTAGACCAATATATCAAATGGTGATTAAGCAATACTTAATTGATCTTAGATTTTAAAAAGCACATTTTAAAAATAAGTGCAACACACAAATAAAAAATACTATACAGGATGCTGTAGAATATTCACAGTGTATTGTAAGCAGAAGCTATTTATACATTTAACTATGTATTCGGTTTTGAGGCTACCCGATTCCCCCCAAAAAAAGCTCTGGGAAGCTTAAAATATTTGAAATACATAACCCAAGAAGCATGGCTGCCCACAGTGAACCACATCAGAACATTTAAGAAATATTTGTCAGTGTACTCCAAATCCTCGAACACCAGGCCTAGGAACCAAGCCAGGTGTTAAGAGACCTCCAGAATTCTTGGAAAGTGGGAGATACACCTATCTCTAGGGAGGGCCAGGACTGCAACAGAGAAGACTTGTTTCTTTGATGCCACATAATGACAACACTTAATAAAGGAAGGGGCCTAGAGCAAACTGGACAGACAGAAAGAACTGGAGAATAATGGTTGGCAGCATGGTTCTCACAGACACTTAAAAGACACTTTTAGAAGAAGGTTTGCACAATGAAAAACAGTCTCAAAACTTGCAACATAGATTTTGATTAATCTGTTTTTGAAAAAAAAATCCTAATTTTAATTAAAAAAAAATTTTATTAAAAAGATGCTCACAACTTTACAAAAAGGCATGCAGTTGTGCCCTATGGTGAAAGTATTGCTGACTTCTGGTCTTGAGTGTCTAGACCAGGGCTGTCAAACTCGCAGGCTCCGGGCTGGATGTGTCATGCGCTGGCCACGCCCATACCTGGTTTGGCGGAGGGGGAAAAACTCACATTATGTCACGTGACACCACAGTGATGCCACAAGTTTGACACCCCTGGTCTAGAGATTGTGATGCATTGGTATACTCTAATAAGCAACTAACAGCTGTTTAGAAAAAAGCATAAGCAATTCTCACCATATGCCACTGTCCATCACTGTATTTGGCTTTGCTCTTGATTTTTATCTTTTTTCCATCATAGGCAACTGCAAGGACATACCGTCCTTTTGAAAGGTAAAGAGCAACATATCTGTTCTCCATCTGATCTCCCATGAAGAAGACCATTCCCCTAGACGATGATGTACGAACATCAACAGCAAAATGGGATCTTGAATATACAATATATAAAAATAAGAATCAGAAAAGGCAGATAAAGAGAAAGCTAGGTAGAAATAGAATGCATTTTATTTCTCATTGTGTTACAATGCTCTGGTTCTATAGTTCTTATCTGGTTTGTATTCTGATTCTGTTTGTAAACGAGGATTAAGCTTTGCTAAAAATTATCTACTGAGCTTCTTGGTTAAACAGAGATTGTATGCTGCAATCATAAAATCGAAGCCATATTATCATAGAAATGATCAAATGCCATATCTTTTTTAGATTATTTCTTTTAAACATAATTTGTTCTTTAGGACTTTGTCTGAAAAAAATTACACAAGGTAATGAGGAACACAAAATATAAGCTCACGCAGCTGCATATAGACACATTGTGTATCACAACAAGACTAAACATAGATTCTAGTTGCCAGCCCTCCCATATAAACACCCACTCAATGAGAGAGAGGGGAGAGAGAGAGAGAGAGAGAGAGATCATACATATATGATCATATATGCATATATGTATATATTCCAATGGATCAAAAGCTTGGACTTCACCTGAGGCTTAAATTTCATTTGGTTTCTATTTAGAACAAATAACAATTAATCCCATTACCTGTCCATTGATATTTGCAATACTGAAAACAACAAATAAGTTCCTGGATTATTTCCAAAGTGGTAGGCTTCAGGGACAACATTTAACTTGGCACGCAAAGGACAGTCATTCTTGTTTTGCTGTCTATTTGAATCTGTCAGATAGGCAATATTTTTCCTCTTCTGGAAATGGAAATAATATATATATATATGTATATATTTAGAATTGATGATTCCAGGAATACAAGATAGATATTAAGAGGAAAATCATTCAGGGTTATGTTTTTGTTATAATAATCATGAGTTCACTTCTCCTTTAGGCAGGATGGACAACAACTATTATTACTATTGGATTATTAAAAAATTCAGATTTATTTCTAAGTTCCTGTTATAGATCTTAAGATTTTTAGAGCTATCCTTCAAAATCAATTCATCAGTACCAGAAATTTGATCCTATTATCTTCTAAATTTCATTCTTCAAATTTTAAGTATTTATTATTTTTATGTATTATTTTATAGAAGCATCCAGCTTCTGTTCTGTTCTTTGAAGTTATACAAGTGTGTGTGTGTGTGTAAATGCTCACACTTTCTGAAATTATATTCCAATAATATGGAAACCAACAAGGCAACAAAAATGGATATTGTTTGATTTTATGATTACAAATTAACTATTATAAGATATAAAGAAGATTCACTCTGTAACGATTATACCATGTTTGAAGAATTTCTTTTGCATATTTGAACAAGCCTTTTATTAACAGAGTCTACTAGAAGATTGTTTAGAAATTGGGGCTATATATATTAACTTCCATGCTTAATTTTACTTTTTTCTCATTATTTTATAAACTGACTATTGATACAATTGTAATTCAATGAACAAGTTATGCTTGGTGACTAATGATACAATCCTGAATGACTTGTTTGGGAATATATTTTATTAAAGGTGATGGCACTTGCAAATGGCAGCACTGTAAGACAGCAGTCTATCAGTTTATGAAAATTACTAAGATGTCTTTTAGTTAAAGAAAAAAGAGGGGTCTGTAAGGATCTTAAACCATTTTCTTCTAATTAAATGCCATGAATATGTATTTTTCTTTCATATGTGGTTGTCCTCCACTATCTCACAGAATTTGCCTAAATTCATGCTCATTGCATCGATGACACTATCTAACCATCTCATCCTCTGCAGTCCTCTTCTCCTTTTGCCTTCAATCTTTCCCAACATCAGGGTCTTTTCTAATGAATCCTGTCTTCTCATTAAGTGGCCAAAAAAATTGAGCTTCAGCTGCTGTTTTTATTTTTATTAATCAATCTGAAATTTCCTTATAAGGAGGGAACATTTCACAGCAGATTTATTTATTAAATCCATCACCTTCATCCTCTGAAAGAAAAAGCTGTACTGAGATGCAAGTGGCGGAGGATGTTTGCCATTTCATCTAAAATCAGTGTATAGACATGGAGAATCTATTATATTGAATTATCTCTAGCTACTCTCCCATGAACAGATGCTGCCTTAATGTTCCTAATTTGCTATTCATTGTGGGACAATACTGCAGAGGCCATTCTGAAACTATGTGCCCTAATTGTACCCCTATCAGTTGCAGTTGGTATTTAGGCTTATAAACTTTCAATATCAAGTGAAGATGTATTCCCTCCAAATTTTGGATGAATTTTACTACTGCTGTTGTATTTTTTTTTTTTTTTGCGGGGGGGGGGGGACTCACAAAAAATAAATAATTTTCTTTAACAAAATTTCATTTCCAACCTTTGAAATCTTTGGATGGTGTGCATCTGGTAATTCTTTCAACAGCATCGGCTTTTGTTGTTCTGGAATCATACAGAACCCTACAGACACATCACTCCTAACAGAATCGGTTAAATTTTGAACCTGAGCAGGTAACTCTGAACTAGTATGGAGATAAAAGAATAATGATATTGATTATTGCTTATATAGTTTAGTTAAGAAAAAGAACTTGCTGACAGCAAAGCAATAATATGGATAAAGAAGGATTGTAGAAATAACAAAAAAGGCTTATTTCAATATATTCAGAATAAAAGGAAAAGAATAAATGAACTAGCTGTTCTGGAAATTTAAACTCAAAGTAAATAGGCACAGACAAAACACTTAAGATACGTTTAAAATGTACTTGATGAGGTCATACAGTTCTAATCACGTATATATTATATACTTTCTCCTATCCTGGCAACCAGAAAACACAAAGGAAAACAGAAGCAATACAACTGATAAAAAATAAAGATGACTGGCACTTTGCATAATATAGCCTTGTCTTCTTCTAATATGGCATGGTATTGTAAATCTGTTTGGTCATTAAAAATATCATAAAAATCTACATACCACTAAAACTCTTATGACTGTAATCTTTAACTAGATGAAACGGTGCATCATAGGGCAAATCTTTTCACCAAGATACTCAAAAGTATTAACTTACAGAATGCAGGGACCCAGTATTCCTATAGGAGTGAAATTTTGCAAATTTCTTGCTGTTTCAGTGCAGCTGTTGTACAGAATCATTGCCATAGTCATGTGGTCTTCATTTACAACATTCCCTAACATCTTCCCACAAGTCAGTAGGGAACCAGAACAAAATAACAGAGCTTTTCTGGCAAGCTTTCAGGGAGAAAGAGATCACATGACTATAGCTAATGGTGGGAGCACGTCAGTGGGTTTGGAGTTGTAACTTCCTTCTTGGAAAGCTTGCAGGGAGAAAATCAATGGGAAACTTTGCAGGGAAGATCACAAGTTGCTTCCATACCAATACAATCCCTGCATTTGCAAATATATCTGAAAGGATGATTCAATGGGTCATGGATTGTTTAATATTTTTTAAAATCATGTTGATTTTGTGGTTCACTCTATTAAATAGATTACCATATATAAACTATGATTACATAATATATTTACCTTTCTATAAAGACATTGGACATACACCCTTCAAAGTTGTTCCCACCCAGTTTTATTGGTTGATTCATTGATTTCCTTTCAGGAGTTACAACTGTTTTTGAGTTAGGCATATCATCAACTAATAACTTCAACCTAGAAAGACAAAAATGCATATAAGAATGAAATTATCATGGCAAAACTATTTTGATACTGAAATAATACTTAATTATTTAATTAGATCATTTGTATATCCCCTTCTAGGAACTGTTAGCAAAGATCTCATTATATACCACACCATTATATAATTTGGCTTAGAAGTTAACTGCCACCTCCCAACACAGTAATTTTCTATTTTGCTATTTATAATGCTGTCATATTCAAAAATACCTCTGTGAAAAATTATCAGGATCCAAATCCATTGACATATTATTTCTAATGCAGTTTAAGCATTCACAACCTTTATAACCAAGCATCAAATGAAACAATAAAATTATATTTTGACCAAAGCATTACTCAATACAATAATCATGCAAACATACGTATCATCTTCTTTTATCACTGCTATGTAATGCATTGAACCAATTTCACATTTTTTGCTAGATTGGATTTCTTCACCAGCCAGGCTTACAATTACATAGCCATTTCTTAGGAAAACAGTAAAATCAGCAAGCTAAAAGAAAAAGAAACAGACATTTTTAAAAAATAAATTTGAGATTTTGGATTTTGTAGGAAATTACAGTAATTTGACTGTATTTTAAAAGACAGCAAAAGATAATTCATCTTTCTTACCCGTATATTATAACTTAACAGCATTCCATTAACTGCCAATGTGTGAAAACCAAATCCAACTTGGAAATTATCAGGGAATGGAAAATCTTTAACACTTAAGTCAAGAACTCCATTCTTGAAAAAGTTTGCAGTTCTCACCAGCTAAAAAATACAAGTAGATGATAAATACGTTCTTTTTAAAACAAAGCGAGTAATCTTTATTTTGCTTGCTTCTCTATTATTTATAATAAGATTAACAGATCTCTCATATGGTGAGATTTATACATTTTTGGATCATAAAAGGCCACAAATCCCCATTGCAAGTCTTCTTTTGAGATATTATGATTAAATAATTGTGAACATTATGGAGTAATTCAAGTAATAAAAGAAGTGGTGATTATTTACCTTCCAATCACTAGGGCATTTTCTGCTGACACCAAAACTTTCAGAGAAGCTTATAGAACGTTTAGATGCTTTAATATTCATCATGCACCCACGAAATGGTGGTGTAGATATGTTAAACCTGATTTCAAAAATAAGTAAATAACAGCAACCAGTAAACCACAGCTTTAAAATTGATATTATGCAAATATCTTGTCTTTTAGGGTAGATAAGCTACTCTCCACTATCAAAATGAATTCCATAAACTGTATTTGCAGTTGTAATTGTCTCTTTGGTCTCATTTTTGGTTTTGGCACCAGATTAGGAAGCAGGAGACTGTGAGTTCTAGTCCTGCCTTAGGCATGAAAGCCAGCTGGGTGATATTGGGCCAATCACTATCTCTCAGTCCAGTTCACCGCACAGGGTTGTTGTGGGGGAAATAGGAAAAGGATCATTAGATATGTTAACTGCCTTAAGATATTTATAAAAATAATAAAGGCGGGGTAAAACATCTAATAAATACTGTAAATAAACTTTGCAATGGCTGTAAAGCCTGGTAAATAATTTACATCCTCTTTGATGTTGTTTGAATTTTAATTCTAAGTGTCTGTGGTGATTGGACTGTTAAGAGCAGAATTCAACATACAAGAAAAAGCAAACGATTCTTACCCATCTCTAAATTATGTTTGTGTGTTTCTCTTCAAAATATATATTTATTCAAAGAATAAGGTATTTTTAAATTATGCATAGAAAATGAAGAGGATTTTTTTCTTACCATTATTTATAATTACATATGTTTATACCAAGTGCATTTTTTGTAAAAAAAAAAAAAAAAAAAAGTACACTATGGGAAATTCTGGAATTCACATATATATAGCAAAACTGTAATCATCTCCTAAAAAGTGCTTACTTTTTTTTGGGGGGGGGGGGAATTATGATTGTGTGTTACCCCCAGATCATTTGAATGGCAAGCTCTATTTCCAGAAAGAAAAAGCTTTTGTTAAAAGTTCTTCATTCCAGTTTAGAAGAAGGAAAGAGTTATTTAGTCATCCAGCTGGATGTTCTAATCTAGTCTTTCTGTTAACTTACATCGAGCATGAAGAACTTGTAACAAATGTACTCTGTCACTATATAAAGTTGCTTCTAGATGATAACATACATCCTTACCACGCTGCAGTTCCTATTTTCAAGATGGTTGTCACTCACCGTTCTCTTAGAGAGGTTGGAATCCCTCCCAAGTAATATGAATCAAAACGAAATGTATTCACAGTGGCAAATAATCTAAGTTCGTTGACCACAAAAATATATTGGTTGGAGGAAATGTGTAAAAGAACCTGAAACAAATAAAACAATCAGATTTAAAGCCTTTTGTGTTATTTATTATTTCATTATGATTTCAACATTTATATTTACAAATAGTAATCTTTATTATTACCAATATTGTGCCTTTTTATATTTTTTGAACTAGTTTCTAATAATTAATTCAAACCATGAACTATCAATATAGAATTGAAACAAACAAAATTAAGACAATACTAAAGTATAACAAGAAACATAAAATCATCAAGAGGGGAGAGGAAACCCAGAGTGCTTTTTTTTAAATAGAGGGTTTTTAAAAGGCCACAAACTTTGAAAGAAAGTTATATTAGCTTCCAGTTTTTTTCTAAAAGACAGAAAATGTTGATATGGCCAACAATACAAAGTATTTTCATTCCCCCCACCTCAACCTTTCTTTAAATAATGACTTAAAAGCATTTCCCTTGAACGACAAAGGAGCCCCTGCATTATTTCAATCTTTTCTACTATACCTTTTATTTTGATACCATCAAAATCAATAAGAATTTAAAATTGTTTAAGTTTCCAAGACCATATAACTGAATGTGGGAAAGATATAATATAGTGCAGATCCTTAGTTAATATAGCAATAAAAGAATAAATGGAGTTTTGCTAAATAATGGCCACAAAATGGAATTTGAAAAGAGATTTACTGATTTCCACGATTATCTCAAAACTGCTACCCCACCCCAGTTCTAAAATGATTCCTGACAAGTCTTCCTAGGCTTGGAGTCTATTCTTCAAACTTGCCTTTCCATCTGTGCAGATGGAACTATAAAAAAATACTTCTCAACTACTATAGAACAGTTGAGAATTTTCCTCCTGCTAAGAAGAAGGGCTCAGGCCTATCAATCTTTGACTGGCAGTCCCACTGCACATTCACCATGAAGAGAGCAAGGCATTAGGCTTGAATATTATAGGCAGAGGATACATAAGCAGCTGGAATAATATCGGCTGACGTCAAGCTAAATATATTTGCTCTGAGATTTGCATGAAAACATTTTTCTGCCTGAGGCAGACAATAAGACAGCATCCTTCACTTTTTTATATTTAAAAAAACAAGTGGAACTTGTAGTTAACAGGGTGGTGGTTCAACAAAATGGTTTTGTTTATACAAGAGGAATAGGAAAAAGGTACTCCTGTTCTCCTCAAACTGCTACTGGAGACATTTCTTCATTGCTGGCTGACCATTTCCTATATCTCACATAAACACTCTGCTGAATATTAAATCATGTTTAGCCTTTCCCAAGCTAAGTGCAGATTTCAGCTCCTGGAATTCTCTAGCCATCATGACCATTGCTGAGAAGCCTAGGTGTTGGAAGCCACCCATCTGCATACCCAGAAGACACTAAAGTTGGGCATGACTGTCTTAAAGCCTTTTGATATCAAGATTCTAATAATATGCAGCCTCCTATTAACATGTTAATCCAACTTCCTCCTGGGAACCTTTTTTCTGGAGGGGCAAAACCAGAATATTACAAATTTGGTGGTGAGACTGACACACAGTCCTAATCTCTTAAATAATAAGAGGTGGGCTTCAACCGGTTCATGCCAATTCAGGTGAACTGGTTGTTAAGATTCTGAGCAGTTTGGCGAACTGGAAGATCCCACCACTGACTGGCCCACCCCACCCCACCCTGCCCCACCTTGTCCTATCTCACCTTGCCAACCTTGGCTGCTGGTTAGAGTCACACCCGTGCTCAGCTACTCTGGCTCCTTCGCTAGCATTTTCATAATGAGAACTCTGAGATTTTTTTGTGCAGAGAAACTTACCCGGGTTTCTGTTACACTGCTCATGGTTCCATTTGATATTTCTCTCGGAGGTTGTGAATCAACTTTGTATGTGAATATTGGGTGGCCATTTTCAATTCGCAAACTAATAAACTTGTCCTATAATTCAAAAATAATGTTTTATGCAAAATAATACAGAAATAGCCATTAATTGAAACAGGCATATTTTTTTAAATTCTCTATAACATCTAATATTTATAACTTTTCCTAGTAGTATGATTGTTTCAGTTTTCATATTTTAAAGAAAAAATGCATTGTTCCTTCTTAGGAAGATAAAGAGAGCTATCCTTTTCCACAGATTTGCTGATTTACAATTCCAAACATTATTGTGCAACAACTTGAGAGTGTTGGTGGAAATGACTGACTGAAGCCAATAAAGACCAACATTTCCAAATCTAACTATGTATCCAACTATAAATCCAACATCCAAATATTTTTAATTTTTATTCTATGAGAAAGCCATAATAAAGAAATAATGCATCTTTCTGCTTTGTCAGTTGGACCATTTGTTTCTATCATCGGACAACTAGAAGATCTGGAACCTGAAATAGGAATTTTATATATGCTCATGAACACAGGAAACAATAGTCCAGTATTTGCTTGAACATAGGCCAAGACTAGCAAAATATATGAACTAAAAGGGCAGAGATTCTAACAGATGAACATTGCATTTTACTTATTGCCATTCAAGCTCAAACATCCTTCCTATATCCTTTTGTTCAAGTGTGGTAGTTGCTCATGAAGCATCAGGAATTGAATCTGAGTGCTCAGTCTGATCTGATATCTACATTCAGACAGTACAATGATCAATTTTCCATTTACATAGCAAACAAAAAACAAAAAACAAATGACTTAGCATGAAGTTGTGAGAAAATTAGGGTTGTGTTCCAAAAACTTCAATGCAGTTGGCATCATAAGGGCTCAGAAGGTATTACTAAGCTGATCTGCTTGACACAGAATTAAGATCTGAAAACTGAGATTCAGAAAATACTATGAAATTTAAGTTACATGCACATAGCCTAAAGGCAAACATAAATTTTTCAGCTCCACAGTTTATGGCTATATAACTCTCCATGCCATATTTGAATATTCCTAGGTTAGTGAGAAAATGAGAAAAACAATGAAGACTATTGTAGTTTTATATCAATTTACACTTCTACAAAGTAATATATATATTACTAAGTATATCCTGAATGGATTAACTAAATTTATTGCAATTAACAGATATTATGCAAACTACAGCTGAGAAACTAAATTCTTAACATTTTGATATCTGTATGTCTATATTTAAAATATTTTACAAATTATCCCCTTTCTTTTGGGATTATGCTAGTTAATAGAATTGTTTATGAGATGCCTTTACTAGTGTTTAAATCAAATATTACTGAAGAGACTGTGGAGATGAGTAAACCAACAGCTCAATTTTCCCACTCAGATGTCACCAACTCAGAAAACAACATCACCCACCAACAAACTCCACATAATGGAATGAATGAGGAATCAGGATAAGTGGGGGCCACTGATTTGGTAGAAATTTTCTATATGTTTTCATTAAAAATATTTAAGCAGCTATTCTTGTTTAGTCATAAACTGTGAATAAAATAATTGGGTATTTTTAAGCTTCTCCCAGATGCAATTAGGGCAACATCATTCATTAATAGGAAAGAGAAAAGATTTAAATGGATTAAGAATAATCTTCTTTCTATGGATGAAATTTAGGCCCTGGATTGAAAAGTATAATGTTCTTACATACATACACACACAAACATACAAACATACTATACAAATATATAGATACATTCTGTACACAAATACATATATAATAGATGTCTGAGATGCATTTCCACCAAGTCTATTTCTTTATATCACAAAACTATCAAAACTGTTTATGAATAATTTTTCAAACAACACAGTGTATGTTAGAATCTAAAACAATCGGTTATTTGAATGTGTTTTAAGTTATTTTCAATTATAGGTTAATAGATACCTATAATTATAGGTTAATAGATACCTATAAGTATTAACCTATTTACATTGTTTCAGAACAATTTGTCTGTATGGATCTTCCTTTCCCTCTGCCTAATTTCATTCCTTCCTCTTCTCACCCACTTTCCAACTTGCCTGGAAACATTTACATGAATATTAATTACCTGATTTTCTGCAAAGAACACCAATCCAACATCTGAAGTAGTTTGAATGGTTTGTTCATAGGTTAGGAAAGGTGTGCCTGGAGAAGATTTGATATATGCATAACCTATGCCTTCAAAGTAAAATTCAGCAGATTGTTCTCTATATCTGAAATAAAGAAATATGCAGATGAAAATGCTACTGTCCTATCAAGCATATTTGATATACCAAGAAATGTTTTAAACAAAAAAAATAGTCAAGCTAAGTGAAAATTGTGTTTCCCTTCATAAGGAAGGAAACTATATGTTAAAGCTACCTCATTTCTTCGCCAATATTTGTTTTCTTATTGTTTTTAACAGTCCCTTACACATTTATGAAGTTTAAATAATAGCTTACAATTGGTTTTATGAATTCTAAAATAAAGCTGAGAAGAAATTGCAAGTTAACCAAATTTCTTTATCTTTCTTCAACCTGCAGATGAACAAATTTCTTTGAATTTCAAAACCTGCTTCACACGTTGCACTAAGCTATTTTTGTTTCAAACATATTTATTGAATAAGTCACAATTCAAACATCATGCTAAGCGCCAGTCCTCATTTCAAAACCACGATCAGTGGGTTCTCATAAGAAGCCTGTTAAGAAACTTGAACATGACTCAAAGAGCTAGCGTGGGATAGTAGTTCAAAGACTGAACTAGGATAAGAAACTCAGTTCTTCACTTTCAGCCACTAAAGTTCACTGGGTGACTTGGGACCACTTACAGTGTTTCAGTACCCCAGTGCATTGTGAGGGGGGTGAGGAATTGAAGGAAAGAGTGCTGTATAATCCTGGAGAAAGGTGGGATATATATCAGATAAATAAAATACAATTGCAATTCAACTTTGATTTCAAGTGTGTGGATCAAGTTGCTTCAATAAGAAAACTAAGTCTAAATCTATTTGAAGGCATCCACTTAACCTGTCACTTTGAATCAATTCAGTAATTCAGGTCAAAGTTTTGAAAAGATGACTTGATTCAATTACTTATGCAAAGTCCTACCTAACTTACTGTAATGATATGTATGAATGATCTTGGAGAGACAGGAAGAAGAGCTGTAGACTAGGCAAGGGTCAAATAAAGCCAGTAAAAGGAATATAAGTGTGGCAAACATCTCAGAATGAACGCTCCTTAGTTTCTTGGATCATAAAGGTGGGGGGAAGGAGAGATGTATTTTCAGACATGAAGGATTCACTTAATGTAACCTTATAATAAAATAGAACTAGAATTTCTGGGTGTGTTTCTCATCTGGACTATCTCGCAAGGCTGACCCATATGAAACCAAAAGCAAACATACTATTGCTTAATGCTTAATGTGATAGCTCAGCCACAGAATAAGGAAAGTATCATTTTAACTGAAGCTCAGTGAGAATTGAACTATAAGATCAGAAATGTGAAAGGGAAGTTTGGCATACAGAAGAGAAGTTGTGAATAAGCTTAACTGTTGTTAGTCTAATGTCTAATTTCTTCTGCTCCCACTGACTACATTCTTCAAGGGGTAATAAAATGCCTAGCCAATGCCAGCCCATATCATGCACTGGTCTCCTCAGAAATGACTCTAACCCAGAAGCATCCATAGGATCTACCTCTTTTATAAAAAAGAAGACAAGAGCAGAAATGTGCCATAAACTCCACCCCTTTGCTACATGCACATATTGTCACAATACATGTAGAAAAAGATTAAGGCTTGCATCACATTGGCACCATGCAGTTTTTGTGATTTCTTCCATGTGACTCTACACTAACGTCATTGACCCCCATCTCCAAAGTATGACCATTGGAGTCAGTACACTCTGAAAGATATTCTGAAAATGTCATTTCAAGGGATGCCACAGTCAAGGACCCTGGAGGGCACTTAATTTATCCAAGCTCAAACCCAAAAGGAGCTTTTCAACATTAATTCTGATCATTTGTCAGAAAATACTTCTTTGCCCTTTGGAGGGGTTTACATAGTTTCACCATGTAGATCCTAAAAAAACCATAATAACCCACTGAAAGCTTCTGCCATCTATATTTGACTTTAAGATAACTAACACCCTGAATAAGTGGAGGGGAATACTTTATAGTAGATCAGATACCAATAGATGGAAGAACAAGGAGTAGCATGGCTGTGTACATAACCAACTTAAAATCTGAATATGATTTTAAAAGATACATAAAAGTTTTAAAAAGCTGATAATAGCTATCCATATTTGAATAGGAGAAACAGAATGTAATAGATTGTGCTTGATAACATTCCACACTGATAATTATTTAAAGCATATCTTGAATTTTTTTTTTACCTCCTGCATGGTTGCACTGCAGTAGTATTAAGATTAAAAGTCTTCTTGAAATTGTACAGGCTGAAAACTCTGTCATTTAAACTGTCTAATTCAATGCAGCCTTCATAATGTGGATAGTCCAGTATACTTGGAGGCTGAAAAAATAAGAATATTTTTCAAAAAAAAATAGCAGCAAATTTCAAAAACACTCAGTACTGTATGAACGTAGAAATTGAAATTGTTATGAGATTCTGGAGCCCCTGATACATTTATTTATTTATTTATTGTCAATATTTATATACCGCCCCCTCTCCCGAAGGACTCGGGGTGGTGTACAGCCAATAAAATACACAATTTTAATTATTGCATTACACAGACCCAACCATTGTAATTACATTCAGCATTCCATATCCTTAAAAATCTAATTCTTAATTAAAAGAACTTAAAAAGAAAGGTTTTGGCTTTTAAGATTACAAAAATAACTTTGAATATTTTGGATTTACTGATTCACTGAATGTTCACCCTAATAACTAAAAATCTAACTTCCACACAACATTCCTCAATTCCTCCAGCCTATTTTGAAGTCAACGATGCAGTTATACTCATTCTTTAGAATAAAGAAAACAGGCAATTGGTGTTTATTCTTCAGCTAATCAATAAGTACGCAAAATCAATTATCCCCTCAGTGTCCCATTTAAAACTACTGCAACAAAACCCTGTCCCTCTGTAATGCAAAAAGAAAAGAAAATAGGTCGTGAGCAGAAAGATTTAATACATATTTCTCACTAGTTGCAATTTAAAAAAAAAATTAACATGCTGGTAGATTTCTCAGAGAGATAAAGATCTGGCTCTTAAGTTGTCATCCTTACAGTATAGGAAAACCTGCGTAAGTAGTGTGGCATCATCAAGTCCTCCTGGATGTACGGCTGTCATTAGAAGATCATATAGCAGCCGTCTCCAGGGGGGCTTTCTATCAGGTCCGTCGGATCGCCCAGTTGCGTCCCTTTCTGGATCGGGGTGCCCTT
>JAEANM010001532.1:0-27502 GCA_017656035.1 Myanophis thanlyinensis
TTTTTTTAGGTAGGTTACTTAAGATTTTTAGAAAGAACAATAAAGTATAAAAGAAAGAGAAAGAAAAAAATGCAAGAAAATAAAAATATAAGAAGAAATTCCCCCTTTAAGAAAACAAATTCCCATCCTCATTGTAACAAATATAAACAATTTCATAATCTCTTCACCTCTTTTTAATTAACAAATTATGAAACATTTCATCTATAACTCATCTGTTATAAATAGGCAAATCAAAGAAGTAACATCTCATCCAATTATCAGTAAAAGTCCTAACAGGACTCTAAAATATTAATATTAATTGACACCTATACTCAATTTTTCATACAAAATTCTTAGCCTTAAACCAAACCCCATTTAAAAGGTATAAAACTTTTCCAATATCCTACTGTTAACAAACAAAATGTAAAGGTTAATATGAGAGACTATTTTTTCTTTAAAAAAGACACATTTCTTCCATTCCAATGGTAATAATTTCAGAGCGAACCATCGCAAATAACAATTTATCCCACTCAAATAAGCATTCTATATCTCAACTCAAAAATATTCACACATATAAAGTAATCCTAGCATCTGAATATAAATAGAAACTAAATTTTAATAAAAAAGAGTATCTCTTTAAAAAAAAGTGTAGTTCCCAGAACTGGATACAAAACATTAAGATGCTAAAAAATTAGGATACATAAAATAGTTATAAAGTAAAAAGTAAACACCATGTAAGCAAATTTAATATATCAAGTTATAAGTAAATCCCCAAAACACCTAGAATAAAAAAATGTTCCATTTTACCAATAAACTTTGTATTTTTTTTTTCCTTTCTCTGTAATTCATTCAAACAATTGTGTTGTTGTTTTTTACAAAGTTCTTCAATACTTTATTTTCTTTTTTCATCTCATGGAAAATTCTTATTAATGTTCATTAACGTTCTGGATTTTGTTGCATATCTTGTTCTATAACATCTTCTGGAAATACGCTGTTTCCAAAAATATGGCACAATTGCCATGACTGATTCAAAGTCTCAACCGAGTCCTTCGGGAGAGGGGCGGTATATAAATCAAATAAATAAATAAAATAAATAAAACTAATTTCCTGATGGAATTCTTCTGGCACATATGTTCCTCTTGGCTTCTAGGTGCTCGCTAAGAAAGAATTTTTCAAAATGACCATCAGATCATTTAGTAATTCGTAATTATTAATATGCTCTGATGCGAAAGAGTTAGACATTCTACTCCCCCTCCCCACCTGAAAAGAATTGTGTTCAAACTGCCAGTTGCCTCACATTCTGTTACCTCAGTTCAAACTGGCAAACATTCCACTCCTTCACTCAGGAGCGGTCTGGGGCTCCTTACAGTACTAAATATTGCTACCTCACCAAAATGTGTACATCTTCCACCTATGGAACTGCTTCCGAACTCAAGGTGGTAGGAAAGATATTCCCTTATTAGTTTCAATCATTGACCACCACTGAGGCAATGGACTGTGAACCAAATTTCTCCTGCATGGTATCCCAGCTCAAAATCAGTTCTTACACTGATCTCAGTTCAGACAAATCTGTTCCTTCTTCTGTAACACCAATTAAAGGGAAAAAAAAGGGGGGGAGGGAAATGCAGGATAAGATTTACAGTTGTGATTAGGAAAACAAAAATAAGAGAAGCTGCAAAAAAGTATCATCAAACTCATCCTCAAGTCAGTAGAGAGGATGTAAAAAAGTATGCATCTTATAACCCCTTCATTAATTGATGACAATGACAATGAGAAGAACATCCGTTGTGGAATCACATAGTTTCGTTGCTAAGCACAGATATCCAGCTAGTTTATTATATAATTATTTCCATGATGTTTTAATTCAGTGATCTGTCCTGAAGTTTCCTGTAGCATTAAACTTTAGAAACTTAATAATTACAGAGCCAGATTTCTGTGAGACATTGTCCCTCACTCTTAATGTGTAAGCATTTGGATCTCAAGTTTAAAATAAAATGGCAACCTTATAAGATGGCAAGATGGTGATAAGATTTCCTGACAGCCGTTATTTAATTATTTTAAATAGGTTTTAAATTGTTATCTGTATTTTGTTTTTATTGGCTGTGCACCGCCCCGAGTCCCTAGGGAGAGGGGGCGGCATATAAATCAAATAAACCATAAACCATCTAGGGCTACCACCTGCTGTGATCTAATAATCCCTAATTTGCCAACACATATCTTCCACTGTGGCATCCTTATGATCACATCATCAAAATTCAGCTGCTTGGCAACTGGCTCATATTTATCATGGTTGCATTGTCCTGAGGACCTTGTGATTACTTTTTGTGAGCTTTTGACAAGCAAAATCAATAAGGAAGCTGGATTCACTTAATGACCATGTTACTAATTTAACTAGAGATTCACTTAACAAGTGTTGCAAGAACAGGGCAAGATTCACTTAACAACTGTCTCATTTAGCAACAGAAATGTTTGGCTAATTTGTGGTTATAGGTCAAGGACTAGTTGTAACAGAAGAAGCTGAGCAGCTGGAAAGGGAAAACTTGCTTTATCGTCTCTTTTTCTAGAGAGTGGCTTGTATTGAGCACGAAATGAGGCTCTGGCATCTTGAGCTCCTCTAGATCCTCCTGAGAAATTAGGAAGCAAGCCACCCAGCTTAAATTTTCCAGATTTTCAGAATGAAAGTACAATAAACATAGCCTGTAAAGACTTAAAAAGTCTTAATGATCTGATTTTACTTTTCAAAAAGAAAAAAATAGATACAAATGTGTCTGCAGAGGGAATAAAAAGTCAAGACGGCAGCTATGACCACATTTTCAAAGCCCTGCTTTCTTTCTACATGTGTTGCAAAAGTCAGGGCTTGGAGCACATGATCACACACCACAAATATTCCTGCAATTTCTGCAATTAATTAAACGTGGCACTTCTTTTTGGTAATATCACTGGGTCAGCCCAACTGGTGGAATTCAAATTTTTTTACTACGTGGCTTAGTGGGCGTGACTGGGCGGGCAGTTTCTGTAAGCAGGGCAATAAAGATTAGGCTAGCTAGAAACAACACCAGAATGTTTTTTCCTGCCTTCCTTACAGGATTAACCCTGTAAAGTGGAAAAAAAACAAAAGGAGATTTCTTCTAACAACCAGTTCTCTGAAGTGCTTAGAAAATTTACTACTGGTTCTAGCAAACCTGCCTGCTGAATTTCACCTCTGGTCAGCCCCTTCCCATTCTAGTAAAAACACAGAATATAAATAAGACAGCAACCATTCCCCCTTTATTCATTAACTTTTCTGAAATTGAAGAGCTGACTATGATGCATAATTGGGATAGCACTAACATTAAATAGATGATTACCAAAGTTTCTGATTTTAATGTCCTTTAAAACGTAGTAAATTGTTAATATATCATGCTTAAATTACCAGGGATAAAGACGAAAGTTTATGTCATTTTCTAGCTCAGTTATCAAAATAATCTGATTGCAGCTGTTTGCTCTTCAAGCAGCAAAATATATCCCACAATCATGCTTGGCTTCCCTTCCCCACCCCCACCCCCTTATCAAGGTGTGAAAAGGAATGATAGAATTCATGAAATATTGAATCAGATAGTTGCCAGAGATCTATTACTACCATATAAGACAGTTTAATTGGTCCCCATCAAAAGCCAGTGAAGTAAGGACCATTACTGACCTCCGAGCTTTCCGACGTGCATTGAAAACCCATCTTTTCCAGCTAACAGGCCTGGCCTGATACCTCAGGGTTATTTTTAATGTGTTAGTTGTAATTTTAAAATTTTATAATTTTAAATTTAATTCATTTTAATCCTTAATTTTAATACTAAACTAATGTGATTTTAAATTGTCAGCTCTATATAATTATTTTAATTGGTTTTTAGATTATTTTCTATGTATGTTTTTTACCTGCTGTACACCTCCCCGAGTCTCTTGGGAGAGGGGGCGGTATATAAATTTTGAAATTAAATTAAATTAAATTAAATTGAAGCATTTTGTTTATGTCTTCCAATGCAACATAATTATTGTGGCTTCATTCTCTAGGGCAGAAATGTGAACTCTGGCTTTGTGGATGTGCATTCACCTTGGCTGATGTTTTGCTGGGAGCGACATTACACCGGCTCAAGTTCCTAGGACTCTCAAAGAAATATTGGGAAGATGGCAGCAGACCCAACCTACAGAACTTCTTTGAAAGGATACAAAAACGTTTTGCCTTCAGGAAAGTCTTGGGGGACATCCATACTACTCTCCTCTCAGCAGTTGTACCCAATGCATTCAGGCTGGTCAAACGGAAACCTCCATCCTTTTTTGGGGCCTCCTTCCTCATGGGATCTCTAGGGGGGATGGGATATTTTGCTTACTGGTATCTAAAGAAAAAATATATCTAGTGCCGGCTGTTTTGATGTTTAGTTTGATGTCTCTGTGCTGTGTGAAACTATGATGAATCTTCAGTAACTATAATGAAATTTGAAACCAATATGAATAACTATACTGTTAATGTAACATTCCATAGTCTAGAAGTAGGATACTTATACTGCAAGGACGCAAGTCAACAAAAAATATTCAACTTGTACAATGCCTTTTTGTAGGTGTCAGTATTACAAATCTATAAATCGTGAGGTATGTTTATATACCCACTGTGGAACAAAACAGCCTTTTAGCACAGTCAAGTACTACCTGGAAACAACTAGCAGATGAATTACAAAACTGAGAGATGGGATTCCCTGTGGCACTTCTAAATTTTTCCACAACTTTTTCAATCACATAGCACATTATTTCCCTTACAGATGCAAATAACAAGGACTTTTCTATGAGCTGTTTTTGTGTTGTGCTTAAAAAAGGATTAAAAAAAAAATAGAACAGATGCAGTGAGTTGGATCACAATAGCTTGTGAAGTTTTAGCATAAAGTGATGGTTTTTTTTCTTTATACATTCAATTTGTTTGGATCAAGTTTTTTTTAATTATTGCATTTAGACTATAATTCTCTTGATTTTTTTCACAATTTCATTATGTCATATAGTTTTCTCTGATTACAGCACTTAATTTGACAGATGAAATTCTGATTCATCAAGGAGTTTGTTTCCAGCTTACTTCCATGAATTTGCCAAGTGTCTTTCACCAATGGAACCTTTGTGGACTCTTAAGAACATAACTGTTTTCATTAATTCTAAATAATTTTCAAGAAATTTGATCCCCCCCACACTCCTTTTTGGGGACTTTTTCCTCAGTTATTTTTCTTGTGTATTTTTATTAGAAAACACTTTGCACAAAAAAAAATCATATTTCTCACTTTATTGTGCCTTTTGCATGTTGGAAAGAATAATTAGCATCAATGCTATTCATGCTTAAAATACTTCTGAGAACTCAAATAAATCATATGGGAAGAGTAACAGCTTTACATTTCTAAATGTGGTCTATATCAGTTGATTCATTTCCTAAAATAAATTGTGTATACATGTGCAGTAACGACTTTCTGCACTTTGTCAGAAGAGTTTGTTCTTAAGTAAGTAATACAGAGTAGCATTTAATTTTATAAAGTGTTGTTTAACAGATAGTCAAAATAGCAGCATAAACGAACAATCATGAACCCAAAATTAAATCTTGACCATGTGTACTGTCATTCAGGTTCTGTAATTCAGCAAATATATTACAGGAATACAAAATACAATCCTAGATAAAATAGCAGACTTGTTTTCAAACTGTTTTTTTGGATTATTATGTTTGACCTCAACAAAGTCAGACTTGATCCAAATAGCTGACCAGGGCAGCATCTGCGTGTATAGGTATTGCCCATCTAATATGGTGCACATCAAATTAAAGGCCATATGATTTGGGTATCATGCCATATAGCTTTCATTGGCTTTCGTTATGATGTGTATAGTTATTTCCAGAATCGAAGTCAATGTATTTGCTGAACATCAGACACTGGGAAGTTTGTTATGCTTTTATGTATTGCTTGTGGACTTCCCAGCTAGTATCTGGTTAATCACTCAGATTTTATGGGTTTTCATCTGATCCAACAATATTTTTCTTATGTTTAGATAGACATTTTAGCCTATTAAATGCTTAGTAAAATACATCTCTCAGAACAGGTAATTAAATGCTATATATTAGATGGCATGATAACGGTGCTAGATAAGACAAATTTGTTGGAATCTATCCATTCACAGCTTTTAAAGCTTTTTCTTCCTTGGTATAAATTTAATATACAAGTAGGAATAAGAAAATTTGCTATTGCTGTTTATTGAAATTGTTCATATGACCACCCCTTTCACATCAGTGGCTCTGGACAGTGCAGAAGGATTAAAGTAAAACCACAACATATAGTCCACAATGCCCATGGTTAAACCAATAACCCTAATCACAGAAAAACTCACCATTAATAATGGAGATTGCCTAATCTCGTGAGCTAAACACATGAATTTATGCATATTAATAGAGCTGATTTAGTGGAGTTATAGAAAATACTTCAGAAAATGAAGATAGATGTTCTTAAATTTTCCTGAATTCTGTCCAACATCTAGATACTTAATACAACAAGTTTAATATACAAATTTAAGATATTCCAGAGTAAGCAACATACTATATGTCTACAGAATATACTGCTGGCAACTGTTACATTGCAGGCCCTCTGCAAAGCTGTTTGATCTTATCTTTATGTCAAAATACTTCTGGATACCTCATAGCCCAGAGCTGTCAAATTTGCAGCCCCTGGGCTGGATGTGTCATGCGCTGGCCACACCCATGCCTGGTTTAACGAAAGGGGAAAAACATCACATTATATCACGTGATGTCATGTGGATGGTTTGACGCCCATCCTAGCCCCTTAGCCTTTAAAAGATAAATTGGCTATGCTGACCTGACAGCTGTATTATGGTCTGATGGCAATCCCTCTAATAGCAGCCATTATAAGATGGTACCTGTGATACACTCTGAAAACCCAAATAATACCTTATATCCCAAGAGGTACCTGTCTTTTGGGAAAAATGCAAAAGCTACCTGAATTATATTTAATAAAACACGGCAAACATTCCAGCATAATTCTGAAGTTGTACAGGTATAAGTGGTACCAACTGACTTTTATCTTGTTTTGTCAAATACTATCTTTCCTTGCAGTCTTAAAATAGAAAATCCAACAGCTGATACCAGAATTTTCTGGATAATCCCCTTCCAGAAATACTTCCCAAGAATAAGCAGATCCCAAGGTAGTGCCAAAATATTAATTACTAACGAAATGTGTGTAAATATATACATCACCAGAAGGAATAGCACATGCCTTTACATGTCAGGTTTTGTTTTTTGTTTTTTGCTGATGTAGATCAGCACTCCTTAGCATTTATACTCCCCAAATCTTGAATATTAGATTAGGAAAAGGTTGCCTAAACTGAATCTGAGGGCTGTGTGGCTTATAAGGATCTGATGGAAACCCTAACTCTAAGCTTTTTAAGATGTGTAAGAGAAAATGTAGGTTTTTTTAGATCGTAAAGTTATCCTCATCTACTTAGGATGAATACCAGCTGGGTACTGTGATGGGCAAGGAAATATTATGTGCCTTGATCTAGGATTCTTCTGATCTTGTGGGGCCTGATGAAGTGAACAGAATACTGTGTAGGATAATTTAAGGACATACATCTTTAATACCCTTGTTATTATAGGTAAGTATCATGTATTATTACAACTGCAAGATATTTTGAATAGCTTCAAAAGCACTGGACTAGATCCATCTGCAGTTGCACCATATTGCAGTTATTAAAAATTGCACAACTATAATCATTCAATTGAATACTTTTTCCTGCCCATACCAGGTCACTCACAGCTGAGGACAAATATTTCAGATGTGGAAATCAAACAGTTCCAGACACACAATATCTTCAAATTTTAATGAGCATTTCAAGGAATCTTGGAACTAATGGAAAGTTTATGCAATAATACAAGGGTCACTTATGAACATTCCAATGCCTATTTATGTTGTTCTGATTATTACATGATATATGTTTGAAAAATAATATGAGCTAGAACTTTTCCTATCATAAATTCATTTAGTATAAGAATAGACAAAACCTTTGCTGCCATTACTAGGGCACCTTCAAAGAATGCCACCATCTTATAATCTTCAACATGCTGGAAAACAGAAACTATTAAATACATTATAAATCATAATATCATTAAGCAATATTAATTTTAATATTTTGTTATACTTAAATCTACATTCATTTTTATTTCCATAACTTGCATTTTTGGAGTGCATCACGTCATATTACTTAGGCCAAGTGTAACTCTTGGTCTCCCAAATGTTTTACAGTATATTCTGTTTTACAACAAGCTCAATAACGGTTCTGCACAAATGGACAATGCTGTAGATTGAATAGGATACATACTGGTTCACAGCTGACAGTCAATAAAAGATTGGAAAAGATTTCCAATTCATAAATCTCATGCACAAAGGAGGCATTTCAAAGCACAAAGAGGCAAGCTGTACCTTGCCCATGATGAATTGATCCATACTCTTGAATCCTCCTGGTTAAATCACTCCAGTATAAACTGAAGTTTGTGCAAAATGTTGCCATGAAAGTGTTGTTGCTTTGGTAGGAATGAAATTGGGCTAACTCAGGTATTGATGAACTTTCAGCATTCCTCACTAGATGTGCTTATTTGATCCACTTAAGTTGTAGTTGGGTAAAAATGTAAACATAGATGCTAGATAATCACTATGAAACACAGTTTTAAGCTTCCCAAAAGTGGGCTTAATTAAAAAAAAAAAGTAGTTTTACCTAATGGCTCACTACTGTCTGAGTGATCTTGCTTTTAACCTCTGATCTACTAAACATCTTTCACTCCAGGCTGCCATATTTTTGAAGAAGGCCTCCTTGGGAGTTAAAATCCAGTTGTGAACATTTCTGCTGCCTCTCAAGAACTACTTTGCCTTAGTTGGCATTAGAACAGTTGGCATTTATATGGTAACCCGCCTGCCAAGTGACTCACCAATGTTGACACTGTGGACTGTATTTTTTATTCAATTTTAAAACAAAGATGCACAGTATATTCCAAGTATCCAGTGCTGCTTGTTCTGATACCAAAAGAACCTTTAACTACAAGTTCCAACTAAACACTTAAGAACAAAAGATACAGTCCTATACTATGCATGCTTTATTCAAAGTTGTTGTGAGCAAGTAGGCGGCTATATAAATTATTTAAAAGAAGTAAATTTTTCCTGGAATTTTTTTTTAATAGGGAAAAAGCCTGTGGAGATGCAAGGGGCAGGAAGCAGAACACAGGTATTTCGGTAAGTGGGAAAGCCTTGGGAGGGCTGGAGCAGGTGGGCATGGGTCTCTGCTAGGCCTCCAAGAGCATCCCGTACCTGAGGCACTCCATGATCCACTTAATGACCTGCATGTTCATTTAACGTTTCATTGGGAAGAGCAGGGGCAGGGGATCATTGAGGTGCTTCACTTGACAGTTCTCAGGACACGTGCAAACTCCATTATGATCATATCTCAAGGGCTAACTGTAATACTTTCCTACTTTGGATTTCCTACAATCTTTTCACCATGTATTAACTACGAGATTTCCCTGCACTTCTAGAAGAATGTCAAACAGAAATATTTCCAACGTGCTATAATTAGGATCTTGCTCAAGTGTGACAGATAAAGTTTACAACATTCTTTCCAGGGTTTGTACTGGAAATCAACTCAATACATTTCTAAGATATCATTCTTATTACTTTAAAAGTGTTTGTTCTGGTATTAATTTTTTGAGCATTTCTAGAATCCCTGCTGCTAAAATACAATCTAAAACAGAAATCAGGATAGACCTAACATTCTTGAAATATCAATGGAAAACCTGAAACTGATATTCATGATCAAGTCTGCATAACAGAAAATCTCACTTATGCTTTGGAAGTCAAATTAACCATTTATGGCACATTAAAGATAGCTTAAAATGAAGTCTGACACTGTAGTCCCGAGATACTCAGATCTTTACTTTGTTTGCCCACTTCAGGAAGCACAAATTAATCTGTTATCCATTACAGTTAGCAAAATACATCAAAAATTATCTTTTATTGGTACACCAATTGCTACATCGTTATGGCACAAATTACATTACAGGTAGGGGAGAGAAATGATTACTTGGCAAAAGCAGTGTTTTTTTATCTAATAAAATGTAGTAAAATATGTTTCAGATTAGGGCATTACTGTAACACAACTGGCAATATAAGTAGTTTAGCTATAAAAAAAAGAAGACAAAACCACTGGAGAGACAATCTGTTATTGCACTGATTGAAGGTGAATTTGATTTGTTCATTCATGGGCAATAAAACTGTCATCAAGTGATTATTACACACACACAAATCTGTATTACATGTCAGAAGAATTTTTTTATAGAATGCTTGCCTATACAATGTTGATACATCATACCCAGCTAATAAAATATACATATCTGTAAAATATATGCATTTAACTTCACTTCTCTCAACCCTTTTTTAAACTATACAAAACCAGTGCTTAAGAAATATGAAAATTATTATTAGCAAATACACTTTAAGTCTGTGTATAGCAATGCTGAGAAAAACCTCAGCCAACGGAAATATGTAATACTTAGGAATTGCTTAAAAATGCATTAATTCTTCAGTATAGTACATTACGACGACATGGAACCAATTTGTATGCTGGAATACGCTGAAAAAATTACAGGAGCCATGAATGTAACCTGACTGGAAGATGGGTTGCCAGCCATAAAGGCTGCTCCTCATATTCCTATATAGCTCAGATCATGAAGGTCTGATGAACTAACTTACATAGATAAATGTGTATTTCTTTTCATAGAAGATTCCTAAAAGAGCTTACAGTAAGACCAATAATGGTAATATAAACTAGGTCTGCTTCTAATTCCACTGATATATACCAAATTTCCACCTCCATAAAACTTAGCTGCTTGTTTTTTTATTTATGAGCAAGCATAACGTTGAGTTTGAAATAAAAAAAATTCTCCTATGTTTGGAAATAGTGTTATACAAACCAATTGCATGGTTTGCAAAACCATGCACAATATAATAGTTTAAATGTGGCATAACTATAAGCTGTTGTAACTCTCTGGGGGACAAGTAACAATCCTAAATGTGAAGCTATGGTTCACTAAGGCATTATTTAAATCAGGGGAAATGGCAAAAGAATTTCATTTTTTAAGTAGCTAGCACCCACAAATTTGACTGGATGACTTTCCAAGTATCTATCTTACAATATATAGAGAGGTAACATGTAATTCAAAAGAACTTGAAATTGCATGCCTGTTAATACAAACTCCTGAACTCAAAACAGTTTGTGAATAATATAATTAACAGGAAGACTCCAAACCATTTAATGTTTCGATCACATCCAAACCTGAAAGCTCTGAAGTTGAGTTAGCAACTTTTGTCAAGACAATTAGAAAACTGAAAAGTTAGCACAAACATGAGCAAATCATAGACAACATGCTATCACATTTTTACAGCGCCAGAAACTCCCAAGATATTTATGTGTAATATTTATGTAACATTATTTTTGGGGAATATAAACATAGGATAAGTGTGCTAGGCCTCCATAAGACTCTAACATACCTACTTTCCATCTAAAAATCCCAAATCTTAAAAACATAAAACAGAGACACACAAAGACAGCAACAATTTTCAGAACCAATGTCTCCAGTGGTATTAGTATATGTCTATCATGGCCTTGGAGATCAAAAATAAAGAAAAAAAGAGCTGCCTGAGTAAAAAAAGATCACTTTAGCTTAGTAGCTGCAAACTATGCAACTTTGATATTAAACGTATAGTAGGCTGAATATAATATATAAAGCAGCAACATTCATTATAACTGGATTCTTTTCCAATTATATTAAAAAATAATTGCACTTGTAGTGTAATACCATTAGTCAAAGTGCAAAACTGTAGAAAACACAATTAATATAAATATATTAACATTGTAAGGTTGTGCCATGCAAGAAAAGTCAAAGTACCCAATAAACCTAAACAAGATTTTTTTTTCTGTTGTGACAGTTGGCTGTAATAACCAATATACCTTTTCTATATAACTCCTATGTACAACAAATTAGAGCACTGCTATAGATTTCCTAACTGCCATCTTTAATTAAAAACTGGAAGAGCAGAGAATGTGAAAACTGCAATCCTGCAAGCAACAACTTGCTCTAACAGGACAGCTTTGATTGCAGGTATAAAGCATTTTGTGACATTCAGGAATACCATGTTGCCAAAACATGACATAATAAGATATTCTAAAGACTCTAAGCCAGATAAATTATAGAAAAAATGGTGCATGATGCAAGCTATTTTATCTATACAAAGTTGAGTGCTGAAATAAACAGAATAGTGGGGACAGTTGTTTTAAATTCAAAATCTCCCTATGGCAATAAATACCATAAACTAATCTGGCTATCCATTTTTGTTTTAATATATGGATTTAAATCAAACTCAAAGAAAACCTTGTTTTACATCTTCAAGCAAGATAATTTGACACTTAAAAATGTTTAAGTGTCTATCATTTGATTAATTATCAAATCCTCAAATAAGGTATGATCTTGGCCAATTAATCTTATCTATCTAACCAAAATATGTCCATTTATTGAGTCCTTGAATGAGTTTTGTATCTAATTTGTCTCTTCGTAGTGAAAAGTACGGTTTTTAAAAGGAGTATTTTCTTCTCAGGTTATTCTAGTATCAACCTGGTCAACAGTTTCCATTTAGTTAGCGAAGATTAACCAAGTCCTGATATTATTAATATAGCAAGCACTTTCAAGAATTATATCACAAACTCATAATACAAACAGTATTTGGTCTTCTGCCACTCACTTTAAATATTCATATTAATAGTTGTCTTAAAAATTAAATAATTAAAAATGAATATTTGTTAAAACAGAATCTGATCAACAAACTGATTTTATAGCCTACGATTAGACTTTGGGAAATAAAGGGTTCTTTGCAGAGGAAGTCCAGGAGATAAAGGTGACATGTACCAAAACTTGTATGTTCCATACCAAGCAGAAAGGCCCACCAAAGTGCCAAAAAACTTGTCCCAAAAATCATGGAAATATACAGCAGTAGTAAGAAGCATGAAAAGCCAGATAAAAATCAAACAAGCCAGTGCTAAGAACAAACTGTTCACCATTCTGTGCAATCTAGAACCCCGAAAAGTTTTCACACTGGGCATCACAGCCATTTCTTCTAGAATCATTAGAACACAATATGAAAGCAGGAAAGAATGTCCTGAGATATCAAAATGTTGCCATATCCCACCAGCTTGTAAGCACTGTAGTTGGTTGGAATGTTCTTGAGTTACTACAGCAAGGGTTGATGATTTGTAACAACTGCCTGTGAAGTCCTGAATGATCAAAAATGTACTTGTGCATGTATACCAAATGATAGTGCCAACCAGCAGTGAGAAAAGGCGAACAAGTACAGGAAAAATATTCTGGAGGACATTGTAGTTGGTGAGAGAGATGAATGGCAACAGTAGACAGAATGTCCAGGCCCAGGCAAATTTCACAAAATAGCTGCCAGAGATAAAATGAAGAAAAAAATATAGTGAGCACCAGGCAAGGTAGCACCAAGCAAAATCATGTAATCTACATACATCCTGATTAATTTCAGTATCTATTAGGGGGAATGTTGCATTCATACTTACAAACCCTGTAATAGGAGAGTCAACATATGATTTCATCTAAAATAATGTACAGAATTTGTAAAAAAAAATATAAAATGTAAAAGTATAATTTAGCAGTTTTTAATAAGATCCAATTACAGGTAGTCCTTGACTTCTAACTACAATGGGAAGAGACATACCATGGTAACAAGTCAAGCACCCAGGTGACTGGACATGATTTTCTGACTTTTTTTTTGCTGTGGTTGCCATAGTTATAAATGTAAACCCATTCTTTCAAACATTGCATATCATGGTCACATGACCATAGGATGTTGCAACTGGTTTTCAGCAAGCTAGTTGCAAAACACCTAAGATCCAATCACATGACTGTGCCAGGGGATGCATGCACAACATTTTATGATGTCCATAAAGTACCTGTTCCAGGCACTTTATAATAATTGCAGTCCTTTAGCAAATGGCTGTTAGACAACTACTTGTACAATTCCTGTTACTCTCAACTATAGTAGTATATTGACTGAGGTAAACTATGGTTGTAATACAAAATGATAGCAATGATTTAACCTTTTAAGTAATTATTAGAGAGGAATTAATAACTTTCCCCAAAATACTACAATCTAGTCAAATTTCAAATGAAAATTTTCCTCAAAAGGAATAAAAAAGATATTTATAAACATCCAACTGACAAGTTGTTATAAAACTTTGCATGGTCCAAGAAAATGGTTAGCTGCGGATTTCTGATCTATCCCCCTCAATCCTAGGCAACATAGCTTTTACTGCTTTTTGTGTACAACACAAAACACCTCACTGTTAAATCCAGTGCAGCTCTATGTAACTGCAAATAGCAATTATAATTCAGTCCTGTTTATCCCTGAGTTCTCCCATTTCTGTCCGGTGATAAACAGGACTGAATTAGAATTATCATTTGCAAACCATCTGCTTACATAAAGTTGTATTTCTTAATTGATGTATATGACCAGTGGAAAACTTATTTTTATTTTATTAATGTAACATTCTTCTCTACTTTTAAAGATAACTTTAACTACTTTTAAAGTTAGAAACTCTCTGAAGGAAGCTTGCAGCAACAAAAAAAATTAACCAATTAGTAGCCTTGCTACAATTACAAACTTAACCAAGTTATGTGGTTTGCCACACACCTGTCCTTTTCTTAATAACAACAGTGCAGTCACTTGCCATTACCACTTCTAAAATGTTTTTTAAGTTCCTAATCTTATCTAGACCATAGGATTTTTCTGCTGATCTGTCTTCTAAGTACTAACCAGTTCTTAACCTGCTTAAATTTACAAAACAATTTAAGTTTTTACCGGACTGCAATTCAATTCAATTCATACTAATCTCTGGCTAGTAATTAACCCTACTATATTCATTAATACGCTTATTACAACTTATTCTTCCCAAAGTTTAGAAAAATGAAGATCAGTCAGCCATGGATTAAATAAATAGGGACCATGAGGTTGCCTTCATTGGATGTGTCAAGCAGACTCTGAACAATTATGTTGGTCTCTTAAATTGGATTCCTTCACTCAGCAAGACTTAGATCATGCATTAATTAAAGTAGGCACCATAGGCTCTTTCTCAACTACACAATTTGGGAAGCAGGTTAGAAATGTATTTCCGGCATAAAAAGGTATGGTGGATCCCAATTTAAAAGAGCAAGCCTCTTTTGGTTTATAGATCCCCACTCATATTGTATTTCGTCAACGCCTTTCAGCAAGCCCCCTACTCTTTGCCCCTCTGCCAACCAATGTCCCCCTCATAGCGAAGCCCTGCCTCTCGGATCCCCTCCTCCTCCATCAACGCCCAGGACTCTCAAGGGTCAGAGAAAGCCCCTTACACATTGAGCACGTTGCGCTTGTTACTCAAGTAAGTAGCAGCCGGCGGCATGAATTCTTTAACCAGGGATCCGATCACCATGAAGCTCATCAATGCCCAGGGCATCATCCGCCGCACCGAACAGTGGGTGAAGTAAGGCAGCAAGAAGCGCGTAGCTCGGTCCACAGATTCCATGACCGGAGGGTGGGCGGGAGAAGAGTCGCTAAGACCGCAGAGCGAAGGAGAAAGCGGTGACCGGCCCGGCACGGAACCTCCAACCGCCGTATTGCGTCGATGCTTACGTCAGCCAGCTCCGCCTCCATTCCACTCCGCCGCCCCTCCTTCTCCAAAGTTACTATACAACTGTCCGGAAGGAGGCGAGACAAGAATGCGCATGCGGATCTGTGCAGCTTTCGCGAGGCTTGTAAATTAGTCGGTTTACCCGGCGGTTCAGATTTAAATCGGTCCTCTTCCGACTGCGGCTGCGTGAACGAAGTCACGTGCCGTTCACTTTGTTTTGGGCTGGGGTGGCCTGTGTTAATGCCGCGGTCTTTTGGTGCGGTTAATTAAGTCTTCCCCACCGCGCGTTATTTGTGTTACACGAAAAAGCGTCTTTTTCTTCTAATTAAAGAATTCTAATCTTTTCTCACAGAGTTGTTTGAACCCCCTAGTTATTTTATTTGCTCTCTTAACCCCAAAGGTGCTTTTCAAAAGGCAACTGGGCTTCCTTGACTTTTATTTTTTGGGAAACTTTTTGCTTCTCATCCAAGAAGCTTCTTCAATTCTGGCTGAATGGTTAGAAGGAGTTACCTTCAGTCCAGTTTATTATTTATTATTTATTATCATGATTTATATACCGCCCCCTCTCCCTAGGGACTCGGGGCGGTGTACAGACACACAAAAAACACATACCAAGACAATTAAAACCAGTTAAAATAATTAAATAGGGCTGACGAATTATAAAATAAATGGTTTAAAATCTAAAATTTAAAATCAACAATTAAAATTTAAAATTATTTAAAAATTGTTTAATTGTTGCATTTTGAGAAGTACCTTTGGGGCAATCATGACCTGGATGATTGAGAATCTCCATAGACCTGCTCTTTTTTTTTCAAGCTCTCTCATTCCTTTCCAAGTATGTTTCTAGAATTATACTCTAGAAGTGGATATACTACAGATTTATATAAAGCTCTATTACAATAGCGGAGTCCTTAATATTCTCTGAGCTTGGGTATTTGCCTACAGATGTTTCAATATCCAACATCAGTGCTGATGATTTGTTACATTCTACACATGAGCATGAACTACATGTCTTCTGTTACTACAGTGTTGGTATTTTTATCCTTATTCTCCTAGTGACTACCATCTTCACAGAGAAAAGGAAATGGGGGAAATACTTGGGGTATTCATATGTTTTCTTTTTATAATATTGTTGCTTTCTAACCTAACATTTCTGACAGGACTACACTACTTAAGAGTATTTTACAATTGGAGTGGCCAACAAGTCTAGTAAAATAAATATTACATATCAGTTCTGCATGTTGTGATAATTTTTTTAAATTTTGTAAACTGCCTTTCAGACTCATTGTCTCAAAAGATTGGTATATATTACAGGTAGATGAGTATCTTTGAAGAAAAGCAACTAAGCACATAGTTATTTGATACTGTTTCCAAAATAATGTGATTTATTGAGAAGTAAACAGATACTGAAATGATTAAATCACTGTGTAGTGTTAGAAGACATGACATTATTGGCTAACAACCTTGAATTGTAAAAGTCTTGTGGAGTTTTCTCACATTATTACTATGATGTTACATACTAATGCATGATTTGTTATTTGTTTCTTGAAATAGTATAGGGCAGTGGTGGCGAACCTTTTACTTACCGAGTGCCGAAAAGCACACTTTGTGCGCACCATCCGCACGTGTGTGGCTCCTCCACAGGTGCTACACGTGCAACCACATAATCTGTGCATATGTACAGCTTTCGTGCATGCAATGCATGCGCACTACATGCAGGCACTCACACACATGCGCAATCAAGTGCGCATGCACAGGAGAGCTCCAAAAACCAGCTGGGTCTCTGGCTGCAATTGTGCACGTGCACAGTGGAGACCCGAAGACCAGCTGGGTTTCTGCAATCACACACATGTGCAATCGCATGTGCATGCTCAGCTGGAGGTAAGTTGGTCAACAGCTTGAATGCCTCAGCAAGATGGCTCTGTGTGCCATCTGTGGCACCCGTGCCATAGGTTTGCCATCACGGGTATAGGGTCTGCTGCTTTTGATCAGGGTATTGAACTGGAAGACCTCCAAAGACCTTTCCAACTGTTATTCCTAAGGCAAGCAAATCCCTATGTGTAGGGCAAGTGATAAAAAAGCTCTGTTCTGTCACCGTAGCTCTTTTTCTAAAAAGCTAGAAACCAGGACCTTTGAAGCTGATCACAGTACAGGTAGTCCTCAACTTACAACAGTTCACTAAGTGATCATTTGAAATTACAACAGCATTGAAAAAAAGTGACTTATGACCATTTTTCAGACGTATGACCGTTGCAGCATCCCCATGTCACATGATTTACATTCAGATGGTTGACAAGTGACTCACATTTATGATGGTTGCAGTGTCCCGGGGTCATGTGATTATTTTTGCCACATTCTGACAAGCAAGGTCAATGGGGAAGAGTCACTTACCAAGCAGGTTACTAATTTAATAATGTAGTGATTCACTTAAGTATGGCAAGAAAAAAAAAGGGGGGGGGGAATTCACTTAACACATTTTTCACTTAACAACATAAATTTTGGGCTCAATTGTGATTATAAGTTGATGACTACCTGTATATTTTCCTAAGAACAGACCGTCAAACAACTTGGTCCCTTTCTAGAATAATTTCCCTAACCTGGGGCTCTCCAAATATCTCTGGAGAATTTAGCTTAAAACTTTTAAAGTTACTGACTCCTCAGTAAACACTAGTGATGGTTTTAAAGGAGCACTTCAAATTAGAGCTGCCCTGTAGTTATGCAATTAGAAGAATTAGTTTCCTTGACTGGGAAACAATACATTCACAATTTTGTTAATGTAGATTAGAAACCAGTAGGTGGTGCTATTTTACAACTACATTTTTTACTTTTCTCTACAATTACTGATTCAGGCCATATTTGGAAGAATCTTATTCAGATGAAAATACATACGTTATGACCATATCTGTACTGCTTGCTGTAAATCATTCACAGACCAAAATCACCTCATCTCCACTCAAAAATTAAGCAGCAGAATACTTTTATTGTATCATTAGTTTTTCTTTAGGTGTTTTAAATCGCTATGTGCCAAGTATGGTAAAACGTAAGAAAGAGTATGCAGGACCAATTCATTACGTAACAAATCCTGATGGGCTATTAATCTGCAATCCTTCAAATTCCTTGTTAGACTTAATGGGTGAAAATTTATGAGTTTTCTATCATTTTGAGATGGGAAATACATAAGAATTGTTGTGTGAACCTTGAAGTAGGTGGCAAGTAACACATTTCAATACTTGATTTGGTGATGTGATATGAGAAGGCAAGATGCCTAGAAAATGAACAGCACCTGTGCTGCTGTTGTCCTGCTTCTATGCCATCTCTACAGCCAGGTTGACTATAAATACTGTGCTGTAAGAAAGCTGGATATGATAGTATTGGTGCATGGAAGAACAGGAAGGAGGTTTGAGTTTGTGTGTGTCTAAATAAAGTAGCTAGAAAGATACTTTTCTCTAATAATAGGATTCACAGTAGTTGTAAGATCAATAGTAGATATAGCAACAGGGAAGATTGGAATAATGGTGAGCAGTGGGTATTAATCTGTAAATACATGTGTGTTGCCTAGGGAACTGTGGTGTGTTGAGTAAGTGGATGTTGAGATGGCCAGGGCCCCAGCCTCAGATACAAAATAAAGTTTTCAAGTCCCAAATAGAAGTTGAGCAGGGACAGGATCAATATAATCTTAGCAGGATGTTGTTCTGAGGATTGGTCACCCTGTCTTACAAAGACATGAATGAAAACAAGCAGGGTCCCCAGGCCATGAATGGGTGCACCTGACATACAACCCAAAATTCCACAATGGTGCTCCAAGCCATGGCTGCCACTTACTCCTTGAACAGAAACCGCAACTCCAAAATTGTGCATTAGGTTCTGTCTGTGAAAGTATCATTCCAGCCAGAACCAGAGATGGAAGATTTTGGACCAGGAAGTCCAAAAAAATCAGAGCTGCTTGGGTTGAGCTGAAGCTGTTGCAGCCCATCCAGATCCCACAGCCTTCAGGGATTGAGAGAGAACCTTGTTAAATGAATCATATATAGCATTCTTCCATTTAGGGAGGAATAGGAGTGAGCAAGCAAAGTATGCACTTATTTTAACTTGCTGCATTAGAACTGTAAAAATCTTCATTATCTTTTTTCTAAGTTAAGGAAAGGAAAAGGTAAGATACATAGTATGACTGAAATGTAAAATGCAACTTCCATATGTTAAATGCAGGCAGAAGGTACCAAGTTAGGAAAAGTTGCACTCTTAGGTTGTCCTTATTGCTGCAGAAAAATTATTGTATTTCTAGCAGATGTCTAGTTACTGTTTAGAGTTCAAAGTCTTAATGCTTTTGCAGTGTGGAAAGTAATAAACATAGGCATGAAAGAAAGTCCAAAGAATTTTGCAAGGAATTTGTCTCACTTTCATAAATTGATTTTCTGATATGTATTTTCAGTGAACTATTAAGTAGGAACTGTGAAATATGTAGCCAGCGCAGGGCAGAATTTATTAGCATAAAAAGCATGCATAACCATATTTTAGATGGCATCACACTACAACAGAAATGCAAAAAATCTTCCTTATAAAGCTCAAGCCAATGGCCCTTATGGCACAGCCAGTATCTAAAAAATAAGTGACATGTCTTTAATATTTTAGAGTCTAGCTACAATAGCCAGACATATTCTAATAAATATTCAATGACTTAAGATAAAGAATAAATGTACTTCAAGAGCCACAATTATTCTTTTTACCCTCATAGTGATGTCTATGTAGACTATCTTATATTTTTGGACATACAACTCTATTCTAGGAATAAATTGGTTCTAATTTATTTCCTTTTAGACATTTCAAACTGGTTAGAACTATAAAAGGTCCTATGTGCAATATGACCCTATGCCAAATTTAGCATATCTGTTGAATTTAACCTCACAGCAATAGCATCCCTTATTCTATCTTATTATTTTAAATTATGGCCTTTTGCACTGCCCTTGGCAGCAGTAGCAAATTATAAAGATCAGTGTTAAGAAGACATAATGAGATGCTACAATGGCACAAAGTAAACCAACCTACTTATTCTAGAGAAGGTATGTGGATTTAACACCAAAGTTCTATTTGAGAACAATGGTTCTCAAACACTGAATGTCATGACGATTTGTATTCAGGAAAAGGAAAAAAGGCAAATAATATCTAAGTGCTTTGAGGAAGAGGAGCGACAGTGCCTAATACTTCAAAAGAGTTATTTCACTTCGAAACTGTTGAATTGCAACCAATGAAAAATTTCCAGCATGATTTCATCTGGATTTAAACAGACTGAACAATTCTCACTGCATGCATAGACACAGAATTTTATATCAAGGTCTATAAATTTACACAAGATTCTTATTAATCTTTAAAATCTTCCCCAGAGAGAATGGTGTTTTACTAGAAAATAATCAATGTTTATCATTTATAGTACTGTTCTGTTAAACCTTTTTCTTATGGGAGTCCTTCCAGAACAGGTCTGCATACTTGTAAAAGCTTATGGCTTTTTAAAAAAAAATGTTTGGAGCTACAGATAGTTCTCATTTAATGACTCTGTTGTTTAATGATAGTTCACAGTCACAGCAACAATAAAAAGATAACTTTATTGTCTACAGTTCTCACATTTATGACCTTTGCAGGTCTGTAAAGCAAACCAAGAAAATCAGGATTTTCTTTTCATCTTGACTGTTGTTCTGCCTTGCTAAGATATGGCATGGAGATATAAAACAAAACATCAATCTTAAGGGTGCATGTTAATTTTAAAAAATACTGATGTTCAGGTCAAAAATCAACTTCCTTGTCTTTTAGAACTATCCTGAATAATAAAGTCCCTTTTTCTGCTTGACAGATCTTCAAAGAGAGCTTATCATGTCTCCATGGAGTCTTCTCCAGATTAAACCTCCAAATTTTCATCACAGGCTTTTCTTTCAAGCATCATATAACCTTGATTGTTCTCCTGTGAATATTCCAATTTGCCAATCATCTTCCTAAAATTAGGCATATATGTGGGGTCTGACCATCATAAAGGATGGAACCAATGAATTATTTTGATTTTGACACTATAGTTCTTTGTTGAGGACTACATTTTTTTGAAACTATCATTTTAAATATTTTCAAACAATCATTAAAATTAATTTTTTTGAAGGAAACAAATTTAGTTCTCCTTTGAAATAACACTAGATATTGGAGGACATCTTGCAAATTGCATTTAATATGTATAGTAATAAAATTAATATACCTTTTTCTTAATAGTAAGGTATTATTTTCAAATACTCAAGGGGCCTAACCTAACAATCATACAAACTCAATCACTATTATCTACATTGCCAATAAGTTTGGACTGACAGTGAGAAGAGACTAAGAAGAATCACCTAAAAGCTTAAACAATGCTTACCAAAACCCTATATATGCAAACATATTCTTGGACGTTTTTTCTAAATAAGTACAAATGTCAAAAGGAAGAGACAGAATAATCCAACGTCAATGGTTGGCACAGAATGATGATGATGACATGTCTGCAATCCACAGACAGCAGAAGCATGATGGAATTTGCCAGCAAAGGAAGCCAGGTCAAAGTTTTTGGAAATAAGCTTTGTTAGAAGTAAATCCCACTAAATAATTTGGGATTATTTGGTCCAAATCGCATAAAATCAAGCTGTAAAACATAGCAAGGGCTACAGGACAAATCTAAGTCATAGAAACAAACTATTCCCTCATTCTGTAGGCCTGGTGCAACTTACAGAACTTTTAGGGCATGCCATGGCTATTGTCACAAAATGGGTGCTATTTTGGGTATAGCCAATCATAAAACACCAGAAGATAATCTGGGGAAAGTATTTCTCATTAGTCTCTGTAGCCAGAATACTACTTTCTGCACTCATTTAATTCTTTGTTCAAGATGTGGACACTTTCTAAATAAAGCATTAGGTTTTAGATATTCACGATTTTTATTTTCTAAGAATGTCTCGGTATCTTTTATCACCTTGTTACCAGTTTGCCTATAGTTTTTTTTCCCACAAAAAGAAGGCTGAATATTTTCCTTCAAGTCACAATTCTTCTTAAAGGACTTCTTATTCCTCTACAAATCTGCCACCAACTGTCAATGCTAGGTAAGAGCAGTCATTCTGCAGGCTGGCATTTACAAGTTTTGTTTACTCAAAATTAGTCACAAAGACAGAACCCTGGAGTGGTGGTGTCACGAAACCTTCAGTGTGAGACTATGACATAATAACAGCTTTATTGGATTGTGAGAGTTCATATGTATAAAAAAAGTACTGCCTATATAGGACTTTTGGGAAGAACACAAACATTTTCTCTCTATATTCTCTTCTTTTACATACATGAAACACAGTTAAATGAAAATAATGGTCCCACTAGGTCTAAGAAAAAGTGATAATGCAAAACACTGAATCTTTGTAAATAAGCCTCTCAAATTGGCCAGTTGTGGATAATAAAAAATATTGCAGGTTGATAAATATAAAGCTTCCATTGGGACAAGATCAACTGCTGGGAATTTCATGGACATGTTCATGTAGGTTTCTTGGCAGCAATTTAGAAATGACTTGTCATTCTATCTTCCAGAATTTGGTTCAACTTTGGCTTAGCTTTTGGGATTCAGCCAAATTTGGTTTAGGAATACCACATACAATAGCCATTATGACTGAATTTAAGGATTAAAATATAATAGAATCAGCATGCAAAAAAAGATGTTGATCTATTAATTTAGAATCTGAAAATGTCACCATCTATAAGTATTGTCTGGTAAAAGATGTGGGGGAAAGGCAGCTGGGTAATAACTCATAAACCTATAAAATATGGTTTTATTAGCTTACAGATTTTCATGCTGCTAATTCTCAATCACAAAGATTTTGGAAAACAATGATCACTAGAATTATCCACGATCTGATGATTTCTTATTTATATACAAAATAACAGAGTAACAGTGTTGTAAGGGATCTTGGAGATCTTCTACTCCAACTCCCTGCTCAAGCAGGAAATCCTATAACATTTCAGATAAATGGTTATCCAATCTCTTCTTAAAAACTGACAGTGTTTGAGCACCACAACTTCTGGAGGCAAATTATTCCACTGATTAAGTTATTCTCTTATTGACAGATGCACCATGCCTATCATCAATCTAAACTGAAAGATCTAGAAAATAAACAGCAAAACATAAAGGATATAGGTGATATATACAGCATGTAGCAACTAACATCCTTCTATGTTATAAATATAGTAATTTCTTGTTCTAAAAAATCCTGAACATGATTTAAATCCCTATATACAATTGGGTTTTTTTATTTCAAAATATGAAAATACCTGCTTTCCAAGTATTTACTTGGGCAATATAATTAGAATTGCACTGATGAGTAAACATCTGAATGGGTAACCTTTGGCTGTCCACATGTGGCTAAACAACAACTCAGATCTGACAAAAGGCATATCTAGTCATCTGTGACAATAGCCAACCAGATAGATGGCTTTGTAAAATTCACCAGTACTATGTGAGCGCAATAGAAACATCTTATTTTTGCCAGCATCTGACATTCATAGATATTTCTGCAATAAATACATATCTTTGGCATAGCATGAGAACAGTACCAGATTAAACTTCAACATTGAAATATGTAATCATAAACACAAGTTTTGATGCTAAACTCTCTTTCCCTGGACTAAGCTTGGTTGGCAAACATGCACTATCATTTTACTCTTCCTTTGCACATGGCTTTAAATCAGGTTTTGTACTTCATTATATCATTTGAACCCCAAGTGACCATGCTATGCGGTTTCCAGAAAAATGGATTTGAAACCAACGTGTCAGAACTGCCCCTGGGGAGTAATTTATGGCTTCAGATTTGAAAGCTAATGGAAAGCAAAACTAAACATGTCAACCACAGATATTGTTTACACAAGATTCAGCAGCAGTAGGAAGTCTTTGAAAGTCTTTCCTGTCTAGCCAGCCTAGGTAAGTGAAAATCAGTTCAGTCTGAAAGATTCTTGGTTGAGAAACTAACACATTTAGAGGTATGCCATGCAGGCCCTACATTCTAGTAACTGAGGTGGCACAATGGTTAGAATGCAATACTGCAGTCTACTTTTGCTGACTGCCAGCTGCCTGCAATTTGGCAGTTCGAATCTCACCAGGCTCAAGGCTGACTCAGCCTTCCATCCTTCCAAGGTCAGTAAAATGAGAACCCAGATTGTTGGGGGTGATATGCTGATGCTGTAAACCGCTTAGAGGGAACTGTAAAAGCACTGTGAAGCAGTATATAAATCTAGGTGCTATTGCCATTCCTTACTGAACAGTGAGGCTGTGCATTTGACTACATGAGACAATGACCAGAAGATGAGGACCGCATTTTGCTAACTAAATATAATAATTCCCACACTATGGGATTATTGTATTGAATAGAAAATAAAATACATAAATAATTTGAAGATCACATTGTTTAAAAATCATTCTTTATAATGTTAGTAATGATTATCATAAGCTTTTCAATAGAATATTACCCTTTGTTTATGAGTATTATTATAGTATCCTTTCATATCCAGACATTGGGGTTTTTGTTTTTTTTTGATAGTATCTCAGCTATTTCCAGGTACTAGCTGACATTTCATCATTTTTAGATACAAAATATATGAAAACATCTATTTGTTTTCAGCTTGGGAAAGGCAGTTTAGTATAGTGTTTAACATTCTAGGCTAGAAACCAGGAAATTGTGAGTTCTAATTCCACATTTGGCACAAAGCCAAGTGGATAACCTTGGGCCAGTCACTTTCTCTAAGCCCTAGGAAGGAGAAAATGGCAAACCAGAAAATTATCTAGGCAGCCTCCAAGAACTCTTTGATTTTCTGGGTACTAACTGAAATTTCATCATATTTTAGGAACTAAATATATGAGAACATATCACAAAACATTGGCTAACAGAGGGATTATCGATTTGTTCATTTTTGTTACAATTTCATGATTAACTGACTTTCTTGTAAGCACCTTTCCATCATCAAGACTAGATTATGAATGGTTGCTTACCTGACCATTCCTAAGAAGATGATTCTGATCTCTTTGAGGAAGTCATCAAATCCTGTTCACCTCCATTGTGGCTTCATGATTAACCCAGTTTCTCACATGCTGCACTGTTTCTTACAATTCCAGCAGAGCTAACTTTTTCCACATTTTTTCAGTGGTTTTGAGTGCATACAAACCAGAGGTGAAACCCAGCCAGTTCTAGCAGGTTCGCTAGAACCGGTAGTAAATGTTCTAAGCAGTTTGAAGAACCGGTTGTTAGAAGAAATCTCTTTTTGTTTTTTCCACTTTACAGGGTTAATCCTGTAAGGAAGGCAGGAAAAAAAACATTCTGGTGTTGTTTCTAGCCTAATTTTATTGCCCTGCTTACAGAAAATGCCCACCCAGTCACATGACCCCACAGGCACGCCCACCAAGCCATGCCCACAGAACCGGTAGTAAAAAAAATTGAATTCCACCACTGACACAAACTATGCTTCATCATGTGATGTCAGTTAGCTATAATAGAAGAAACACTAGTTAGGAGACATAATCTGCCTGTGGTTAAATGAGATTCAGAAAAGAAGTGCTATCAATAATGATTATAGACTCAAAATGCTGGAAGGGGCCTTACAGGTCTTGTATTCCAACCCCCTTCCCAGGTAAGGAGTCCTAATACTATACCATCCCTTGCAGGTTCCTGCATATAATCTCAGGAAATTCCATTTTATTCATCCTGCAAGTGCCTTTAAGCAAACACTGTTTCTGACTGTACTAGAATAACCACAGAAATAAAAAATGTGCATGTTGTGAAATGCAGAGAAATTAAAGGCTTGTGGGCATGATTGGACACATTACCCTAGTTACATATTTGAATACTGAAGTTTAATCTGATACTGTTCTCATGCTTTGCAAAAGAAATGTATTTATTCTAGATGATATATTTTTCCTACAGGAATATGAACAGAGAAATTTACTTTCATGCCCTGCTGCACATAGGCTTTCTGGAAGCATCTGTCCAAAAGCAGATTGTTGGACTAGATTTTTTTTTCTTTGATTCAGCAGGAATGGTTTTCTGATCTTTCCAGCTCCTGTAACATTAGAAGCCAAATTGCTTTTCCTTTCAAGTACTATTGGAAAGATTAATATTTGTATGAAAGGTCTTGGTTAGCCCAAACATTTATCTCCCCTTTCTCTTTCTCTGTCTATCTAGTCATTAGAGACAATGGCTTGGGATTTCTCCTTTGCTGACAGCAGTTTAATTGTGTGTACTTTTTGGCACGCTGGAAGGTCTTCTCTGCAGATACCGTGTGCTTTGGCAAAATAAGCAGTCTGGACTTCAGGATAAGGCATCTATCAGGGATGCAAAACCTACCAATCCCTGGAATACATAGCTGGGGTGGAGGTGGGGTGTTGCTCATTAGAGCTCTTTCAAACTGTGCCTGAGACACAGCTTCATTTTAGGATGCTTTTCAAGTCAGCTTGCTTTACAGCGGTGACAGCCAGAACTGGGCCTCTCAAAGGCCAGGCCATTTCAATCAAATGAAAACTAAAGTACGCTTAGAAATGGAAGTGGATGTTGTAATGATAGGATTAGAAGCCTGGTAGCTTGCATCCTCACCCCCCTGTCTGAATTTATACTGAGCTGTCTTCTGATAGAGGATATACCAGGGGTCTCCAATCTTGGCAACTTGAAGACTTGTGGACTTCAATTCCCAGAATTCCTCAGCCAGCTTTGCTGGC
>JAEANM010001533.1:0-27497 GCA_017656035.1 Myanophis thanlyinensis
GTCATTTTTTTTTTTTCAATGCCGTTGTAATTTCTAATAGTCACTAAACAAATGGCTGTCACTTGAGGACTATCTGCTTCTCTGCATGTGAAAATCTACATGTGAAAAAAATATATCCTTATTTGCTGTTTTTCTAGACCAGGGGTGTCAAACTCGATTTCTCTGAGGGCCACCTCAGGGTTGTGCTTAACCTTGAGGGAGCGAGGTGTGTGGTTGGGATGGGCGTGGACAAGGTGGGCGTGGCCAGCTGAACATCACTCATGTTGGGGGCATCTGTGGCGGCCTGGGTTTTTGGTTGCAATGACCTACTGCAGCCCTCTGTCAGTGCACAGCCCTCCCAAGCTCTGTTTTCGATGGCAGAGGCACCATGGGCTCCTCCTTCACTGTTTCCAGGGCAGCCGCGCGGGTCAGATCTAAGCACCCAGCAGGCCAGATTCGACCCACAGGCCTTGAGTTTGATACTCCTGATTTAGACCAACCCTGTCACCTTCTGCTTAGCTGCTGAGTCTGGGAGATCATATGCTATAATGGTAGACCATGCTTTGACAAACTGACTAGGCCATGTTTAATTCAGGCATCCTGTCATGTTGGTTAGGACAGAGGAATCGGTTTGTTGCAAACATCACAAAGCACTTAGAGATGGTGGAAACACTGGGATACAAATTTCATCCAGGGGTGGGATTCAAATAATTTTAACAACCGGTTCTCTGCCCTAATGACCAGCTGAACCAGCAGTTCTCTGAACTGCTTAGAAAATTATCAACTGGTTCTAGCGAATAGACATGAACTGGTTGAATCCCACCTCTGATTTCATCATAATATGGCAGCCAGCACTGCCTATCACAATTGTGGGAATTATCATGAATAATTCAACATCCCCTTCCTTAGGGGAAATTTAATCCTCTAAGGAGCAGGAAGAGAACCATGATTGTCCTACTGCTATCAGAAACAAACAATTGTTCTTCAGGTGGGGTCTCTAATGAATCCACATACAGACGGGAGGTTGAACAATTAGCCTCGTGGTGCAACCGGAACAATCTGAAACTGAACACACTCAAAACCGTAGAAATGGTGGTAGATTGTAGGAAAAACCCTCCGTATTACCACCTCTCACAATACTAGACAACACAGTATCGACAGTAGAATCCTTCAAATTTCTAGGTTCTATCATATCACAAGACCTAAAATGGACACCAAATATCAAAAACATCATCAGAAAAGCACAACAAAAAATGTTCTTTCTGTGCCAACTCAGAAAGCTTAAACTGCCCAAGGAGCTGCTGATTCAGTTCTAGAGAGGAATTATTGAGTCGGTCATCTGCACCTCTATAACTGTCTGGTTTGGTTCTGCAGACTACAGAAGATAATCAGAACTGCAGAAAAAACAATTACTACCAACCTGCCTTCCATCGAGGACCTGTATACTACATGAGTCAAAAAGAGGGCTGGGAAAATTAAATAAAGACCAGTCACATCCTGGACATGGATTGTTTCAAATCCTACCTTCAAAACAACACTATAGGGCACTACACACAAGAACAACTAGACACAAGAACAGTTTTTTCCCAAATGCCGTCACTCTGCTAAACAAAGTTCCCTCGACACTGACTATTTATTAAGTCTGCATTACTGCTTTTCTCATCATTCCATCACTGCCCCCTACTATGACTATAACTGTTGCTTGTATCCTTATGATTTATATTTATTATTGTCTCGTGGTATGATTTGACTGCTTATTTGTACTCCATGACTATCATTGAGTGTTATATCTTGTGATTCCTGACGAATGTACCGTTTCCTTCATTGCACACTGAGAGCATATGCACCGAAGATGACAAATTCCTTGTGTGTCCAATCACACTTGGCCAATAAAGAATTCTATTCTATTCTATTCTATGCTATGCTATGCTATGCTATGCTATATTCTAGTCTAGTCTATATTCTAGTCTAGTCTAGTCTAAACCTAGTCACTAAAGGAGCCCTTGATATTCCAAGAATGAGACTTTTATATTAATTAGATATTGGAAGATGAGATCTGAAGAGCAAGGCTTCTACTTTTTAAGAGAAAGAGACAGAGGGGGAAAACTCTGCTGGAGAAGCAACAGAGCATGTAAAACCCAATTAAAATGGACCGAGCTTAATGAATTGACAGCCAAGCTATAACATATCCCCTTTCCTCTGTACCGGACTTCCACAGACAAAATCTTTGCTTTGCCTGCTTCTTTTGTCTGGCACTGTTTTTCCAGGCTCTTGTGATGAATTATTGAAGCTGCAAAGAACAGGCAGTGACAGGGCAGCATTAAGCACCTACCCACATGTCAACCTTTGATCATGCCGAAGAGTGTACAGATCAATTCTTAAAGATGAAGCACAGCTAAAAGGGAGGCACAGCTATGCAGAGAATAATGCAGCAGGGAGCGAGATGCTTTCTGCAGAAGGAAGGGCAAAGTTCTGTATATGATGCAGAAAGGAATGGGTACAAATTGGGCTTTTGCAAGGCATTGGGGATCCGCTTTAAGTTCCCCAGTATTTTCTATCAGCATGTTCAGTTATAACCTGGGTAAGAGCCAATAAACTCACTGCTGGTAAAACAGAAGTGCTATAGGTGGTGGTGATGGGGGAATGACAATATTCACCTGATTTTGTACAGTTTCTCTGAAAAATTCAGACTGGCGTCTTGGAAATGCTCACTGATCCAGGTTTGTCATCAGAGAAACTATAAGATATCCTCAAATGCACACAGAATGTGTGCTGCTTAAGTAACTACACCAGTTTTCATTTCTTCTGAGCAAGGATAATCCAGAAGTGGAGATCCACATCCTGTTTAGTTTGCTTAATGTGCTGTGATAAGAGAAAGAATTGGCATAGAACCAATCTTAAACTACATACAGAAAGAGCAAATAAAATGGTTTGTTCACCTGGTGAGGATATTGTGGGATTCCATACCATAAAAAGCATATGCAGAAAGAGGAGAAGGTCAAAGAACACAAGGCAGATCCAGAGGAAGATGGAGACAACATCAAAGACGCAATACAACAACATCAATTAACAATGGTTGAAGCTGCCAGAAGACCAAGAGCCAGATCTTTATATTTCCCCTGGCTTCTGAAATGGTAAAAAGAGGAGGAAGAGGAGGAGAAGGAGAAGGAGAAGGAGAAGGACAAGATGTTGTGATTCGGAGCACTTTTGAAAATAATTTGAAATCCAGCAGACCTGATAGAATTTATGATGCTTTCGCCATGCCAGGATGAACCCCTGCATTTCCAGGAATTTGCAGTCTGTTAGTTACCCAATCTACCATGTCAGTTAATTTTTCATAAATCTCATTTTGTTTAGTCTTCCTAAAATATTTGGCTAGCTGAGGCTCAACAAGAAGGAATCTTGCCTATCCAAGTAATGGGAGGTAGTACACAAAGCATTCATCTTATTTTGGCACTAGAGCCAAATGGGCACCATCTCATGACTAGACATAAAAGTGCTCTGGAACATATTGAAAAATGAACAGCTGGCTTCCCTGTTGTGAAGCTCAAGATTTGAAGCCTGAGCTCCTCACCTAATTTTATCTTGTAAAACCGACCCTGGTTGAAAAATGCATGTTTACCTAGAATTATGGACTAAGAAAAGCTGGCTTCTACGAGCTGCATAAATTAGCTACATTTACATACATTTACATCCGTGACTTGCAACCATTTATTTAGTGACTGTTCAAGGTTACAATTGCATTGGAAAAAAGTGACGTAAGACTGGTTCTTACACTTTACAATTATCACAACATCCCTGTGGTCATGTGACAAAATTTGGGCACTTGGCAACTGGCAATGGTTGCAGCATCCTGGGGTCAAGTGAGCACCATCTGTGTCCTTCCGAGCTGGCTTCCAACAAACAAGTCAATGGGGAAAGCTGGATTCTTAATGCCCGTGTGATTGACTTAACAATCATGGCAGGTCATAAAAATTTGGTATGACTTACCAATGGAAATTCTGGTGCCAGTTATGGTTATAAGTCAAGAACTTCATAAGCTTGCATTGTCAAAAACAAAAGACAGAATACTGGAACATTTATTTGTTTATTTAGATGTTAATTCCACCTTTATTACTTTATATATAATTCAAGGTAGAAAACATACATAATAAGTCTTCCTCCTCCTATTTTATTTACAACAACAATCCTATGGGGTGAGTTGGGTGAAGTGATCGCTCAGAGGCACCCGGCCAGTTTTTGTGTCTAAGGTGGGACTAGAACTCAGTCTCCTGGTTTCTAGATCAGCATCTTAACCACTACACCAGACTGGCTCTTTTTATCCTAGTTAACCCCCTCTTTGGTTTTTGTGATTTCATCACATCCGTAGTTTTTCAGATATATCTTTATAACCTTCAGAACTAGATTTTAAAAAGTTAAAGGAACAGAAGCAAAGTAATGAGTGACATGTTGTGAATAGAGTAGCAAAACTGCAAACTAACCAGCAAAGATCAGAAAGTGGGGTTGGAGGTACACTGCAGAAATCAAATTCTGAACCAGTTCAAGGTTTCATAAAATTTGTGCATTTGAATTAATTTAATGCCCATCAACTTCCACTCTTGTTACTGTTGTGATCAAATCGGACTACCGATGGATGCAAAGGATCACTCATTAAAAAACAGCCAGGAAATTGACCTTTTGTTGTACCCGATAGATGTTTGAGAGCTCCTGATCTGCCTAGATAATTTAATGTAATTGGGAAAATAATTGCTTTTATTGGGCCATAAGATATAGAGTTCAATTAGTCCTCTTCCTCAATTGCTCCAAGACATCCCAGCCATCCCCAACTTCTCTCGCTCTCTTCCTTTCTGTCTTCTCTCTGTAGTGCACAGTGTGCGAGCTTCTATGTTCTGCATTATTCGATGCACATTATTGATGCTAAAAGATATTAACAGCTAATGGAAACCGATGTCTGACATCAAAGCCAAAGCGAGGGTGGGGGTGGGAGAAATCTTTTCTGCTGTTTAGCACAATGCAGGCCACTTGATGCAATATTACATCTCAAGTCATGGTTGGTCTTGACATTTTAAAATGGAGAAAAAAAGAATCTACAGAATCCTAGGAGGGAAATAAGTCTTGATCTCGAGCAGGCTTCTGCCAAGGCATCAGATTAAAAATCTTCCTATGAAACCCTTATAAAATCAGCCACATCTCATGTAAATCAAATGAGGAATTTTCTTCCTTTCCCACAAGCTGTTTAGGGAGCAACTCTGCCCTCGTTCGTCCAAATGCTCCCAACTTTCCCTGTATTGGACAGCAAACCACCTAACTTGTGGTCTCAAAATCAGTTCTAGACCAAAGGTAGGTACAACTGCTGAATTTGTCTGAAAGACCTGAATAAAATGTAGCTGCAGAGGAACCCAATGTAAGAATGCTCTGAGTTTTCCTTGCGTTTTTATGGCAAATGTTGAGTTAAGATGGATTTGTAGAAATACTTCTGAAATGGCATTATCTTTTTATGTTTGGAGGCTCAAATCTACTAACAACATCAACAACAAAAGGTTGAATTAGCAGAGTTAGAAGGGATCTTGGAGGTCTTATAGTCCAACCCCTTGCTCAAGTAGGAGGCTCTATACCATTCTGGACAAATGGTTGTCCAATGTCTTCTTTAAAACTTTCAATGTTGGAGCAACCACAACTTCTGGAGGCATCGTTCCACCGATTAATTGTTCTGTCAGATTGGTCATACTTTGTTATTTTCAAATAAAGATATCAGAACTTCTTTTAAAAAAAAAAATCAGATCTCAGTATCCAGATCAATGGGCTGCCTTGCAAACAATATGGATGCAGCATGGACACGTGTTTTGGTTCGTTCTTGGTTCAATGCATCTTGAATATGATTTGAGAGCATGATTTTGAATTATCTGGATGATGGACTGCTGGCTCACAACCTATTCCATCTCAGAAAGGCTAGTTAAATGTGTTTTGCTAAAACACAGTGTGGTTGACCAGGATGACTTCAATTCAAATCCTGTAAATTGAAGATGAAGACCCTGAATTAAGGACCTTAGAGAAACACTTCATTGAAAAAGTGAAAGATTGATAATCAGATTTCCAGATAACAAATACCTAAGTGAGGTAGGTAGCTTCCCAGAAGGTAAGAATAAAATCCAAAGCAATCATCATAAGTTAAAGAGATTGGCTAAAAGTAACAGGACATTTTTTTAACCCTTTAATTTCAACCAGGAAACAAAAATCAAGCGCACAAATACAGAATTACATACTTGATTACATTAATTCTGAAAAAAAGATCTTGGAGAAGCAGTTGAATGTAAACTAAGCATGAGTCAGCACTAAATATTTTTTAGACTACATCAATAGAAATATAATTTTCAAATTACATTGCTTAGGGTTGAACTGTGGGGTCCTTGGTGCTCTCTGAGCTTGATGATTTTCTTGCAGATTACCAAACTAGGTAACATCATCAGTACTAGAAGGGAGTGGCATTTGCTCTTATTTTCATATACTAGTGGCTTACCCCGTCAGTGTTGATCAGTTGCTTCACAAACAGTGTTTTGACTGGTGCCAGGTCTCTACAGCCTGAGGCAGAGAAGGGCTATTCTGCACCCCTCCCTCAAATGTTCTTTAAAATGCAGCGTTTCCCAGCATTCCTTTAGGAACCTCCAACATGCAAACTGTGGTTACTCATCCTAAAATGAATCCTCTTTATCTGGAGCTTCACAATTTGCTGTTTGCTATGAAGATGTGTAATTAAAAGTCAATTTACATTTAGTATCCATCTGACTTTGGGAATATTTCTTCATAATCAAACAAAAGTGTATTTTCTGTGCAGTTCACACCCCTTGCTCGTTGGATCTGGATGTCACAAAGCAAAGGCCACATTTTGTAATTAATCCCCACACCCCATTTTGACTAGCAGAGTGCTGCAGGAGGCTGAGTGCTGTCATGCCCCCTGGCCATGCCCACCCAGTCATATGACCACCCAGCCATGCCTACCCAGCTAATTATTAGGGCAGAGAACTGGTTGTTAAAAAAATTGCAGCCCACCACTGACTAGAACTGATTGAAAAGATCTGGGAGACGTTATTTGCAATTACTCCAGTTACATGAGATGAAGGAGGCTGAGCCTAGAAGGGGTGGGGTTTTTTTTCATCACAGTGCCTATGCTCTGGTTACAACAATTCATTTAGTGACCATTCAAAGTTACAATGGCCCTGAAAAAAGTGACTTATGACTGTTTTTCACACTTTGCAGCATCCCCATGGTCACGAGAAGCCAGGAGAGGCAAAGCAACCCTAAACATGAGTGACATTGAGTTGGCCACGCCCACCCAGTCCCATGCCAACCATGCCCACCAAGCCACGGCCATAGAACCAGTAGTAAAAAAAAAATTGTATCCCACCACTGTCTGGAACAGTCTTCCTTGAAGCTAGATTTACCCACTTGGTAACATCCATCTTGAAATTAGTGGAAATTAAGTTCTTAACAGCCTTTGGGAAATGATTATTCACTATTGGCTGATGGTTTTTGCTATTTCTTTTAATATGTTATTGGTTTTAGTAAATGATGAGTTTCTTGCTCTGTAAATATTTCATTTATTGTTTTGTACATTCTCTTAGGAGTCACCTGAACCGGATAAGATGATAGCAATAGCAATAACACTTAGACTTATATAACGCTTTATAGTGCTTTACAGCCCTCTCTAAATGGTTTACAGAGTCAGCATATTGCCCCCAACAGTTTGGGTCCTCATTTTATCCACCTTGGAAGGATGGAAGGCTGAATCAACCTTGAGCCTGGTGAGATTTAAACTGCCAAACTGCAGGCAGCTGACAGTCAGCAGAAGTAGCCTGCAGTACTGCACTCTAATTGCGCCACCAAGGCTCTGATGATGAAGATGATCCCAGACTGGGTAGCTAGACTGAGAAACCTAACAGGATACACGCAGCACAGAATCCTTCCTGGAATAGAAACTCTGTTGTTTTTAGTATATTTAGCCGTCTTGATCAGCAGTCCTTAATAGTGCACTACCATATCCTTGAAACTTCTCCCTGCTCAGCAGATGTGAGGTACTAATAGAAAGTGAATTTTCCTGGAACGCTTAACATTACACATTAAATCCACACAAAAAGCACTATTTGTACTGAAATGTAGAGAGTGCATGGGGGGAACACCCCCCCCCCCCCAGAATACTGCATTTATGAGGCTATTGTAGATAAAAAAGAAAATGCTAATAACCAATTTGCATGTATATGGATATCAAGTTCTAATATATTAGGCTGACCATATTTGAAAAACAAAAAAAGAGGACGGGGGGGGGTCGGCGGGGGGTGGGGGTGGCGTCGGCGTCGACCGGGGGGCGGGGCGTCGTCGGCATCATTGGGGGCGGGGTGTCAACGTCGGGGGGGGCAGGGCAAACGGGAGCGCGGCGATGGCAACGGGGGGGGCGAAAGGGAGCGCGGCGATGGCAACGGGGGGGCGAAAGGGAGCGCGGCGATGGGAACGGGGGGGCGAACGGGAGCGTGGCGATGGGAAGGGGGGGCGGTGGCGGGGCCGGGGGCTTCCCTTCACCGGCAATCGACCGCAAATAGGCTGAGAAGCAAGAAGCTTGTTCCGGGACTTCTTGCTGGAGCTTCTCGCTTTTCTCCATTTGCCTGGACATGACGTTGCCACTTTTACGTCCAGTCCGGGGCGTCCGGGTAAATTTATAAAATTTATAAAACCCGCCTGGACGCCCCGGACAGGATGTAAAAAGAGGACATGTCCGGGCAAAAGAGGACGGTTGGTCACCCTAGAATATTACTAGTGATGTACAGTGAACAATTTCCTATTTGATATGTCATTAGTTCCTTTTCATAAAGTATTTGCTTTTGCTGATAATGCCTGATGAATTGTTTTGAGATATTCCTATTAATTAATGTAATAATGAATGTACAGCTGTCTAAATGAAAGCAGTAAAAGAATGTTAATTATAGAAACTTTAAAATGCACTATAAAAGCAGTATTTCAAATGAAGCACTCATTATTTCAAAGATAATGAGAAAAGATGCCTTTTTAAAAGCATAAATTATAAACATTGAAAGTATCTTATTCAAGCCCAATCTTTAGCAAAAATAATGATTATTTTAATTATGATTATCAGAATTATATTGCAGGGGTGAATAATTTCAAAAGGGTTAATTCTTTCCATTGCATTTTAAAACTAATTCTATAATTTTTCATTTTTTTAAGAGCAAACTTCACTTTATCATAACCCCAGTAGCCACCTGTCCTCTGCTTAAATTAAAGTCAGTGGGGCATCATTGTATGCTGGAGATAGCTGATTTTTTTTTTCTTTTGAACTCCCACATGCAGGATTTAATAAACAAAGGCTTTCTTTCTTTTTCTTTCACTTTTCACTTTTTTATGATCTTGTTTCATTTTATTGTTTACATCTCCCAGGAAAAATTATACAGAAAGGGGAGAAGGTCATCTGAGGATGAAGGAATCTGCACTAGAAAGGAGGGAAACGAGAAAAAGGTGCTCAAACAACAGTGTAAGTTCTTGGCAGAAACATCTTTTAAAAATAATCCCATTCAAGAAGTAACTCATCCTGAGTTGTCTGTCATTAGCAGTTAATTTCAAAACAGCCCAAATGCACACACACACACACATACAACACATTTCTGTAAAAGTTGTTAAGGAACTCAAATATTATCAACTGTATATCTGACAACTTCTAGAACAGAGTGTAATTCTTTTGCTGTATTTTTCTATCTACTATATAGAAAGATTTGTAGGCTATTCTTTAGGATTAGAACTGAGACCCTATCTTACTTCTTTTCCCTTGAAAACCTTTTACTTAACCCCAGAATGTAATACTATCTTGAGATGATAGTTGTTTTCTTACATTGCTTTAGCCTAACATCAGGCTAACTCATTGAGAGAAACCCAAAGTACTTTTTGTCCCTTACTACTCTTAAGACCCTATAGCTGGCAACAATTAGTGGAGTAAAATCCACAGGAACTTCTTTATCTTCTTACTCCTAAGGAGCTCCTATAGAGTTTGTATCTTCTTGATTTTTTCCAGATACTTTTTTTTCTCCTTTTTTGTATTTTTTTGTATTATTATGAGTTGTTGCACAGCCAGCCAGATGTTGAAATTGCTATTTGGCTATTGTCTCCTTCTCAAAGACTTGGGTTAGCAATATGTTATTGTTTCATGGTACTAAAAGTATTTTGACAGGATATAAACTGTTCTATGTAAAGCTGCCTTTTGCAATTGACCGATGGTTATTTTATCAATGCCAATGCTGTTCAAGTGGTGCTCCAGTTGCTCTGACATTACAACCAAGGCCCCTATTACTATTAGTAATACTGTAGGAAGAATTCCCCTAGGTTACTTTTCTTCTAAGTTGGGAAAAGAATGCAAACAATCAAAACACAAGGCAAGCTGCTGGAAAGGCATTTCTCTTTATTTCCAAACACAATACAAAGTTTGCTTTGGGTCAGCTGACAACTGATGGGCACCTCGGCAAGATATTTATAGAATTTTTGAGCTCTTAGTATTGTGTTTATGAAAAAAGTGTGAGTGTGATGTATGATTTTATGCCCAGTGGAACTTAGAAGAAATATTTTATTTGTTATTTTTCCTTATCAGAAAACATCTTTCCAGTTAGGCATATGGTTTTTTGTTGTTGCCTTTTGTGAGTGTAAAAAGTGTGGACATACCGATAAGTGTTAAATTCCCATGCCTTTTAAATGAGGATGGGCTCTAGTGATTACAGTTTATTACTTTTTCCAACTTTCAAAGGTTATCTTAATTGGTTAAGGAAACACTGTATTTTATGAACGGAGAAGTTTTTCTATGGTAACAAGCAATTTCAAAGGAAAGAGAAAAGACAGGTATTTTTCCCATGGGATTTCTTCCCATTTCTTAGGGAAGCTTTTCCAGTCTCCTAATTGAGAAAGGGTAAAAAAAAAATAGATAATAGATAGAATAGAATTCTTTATTGGCCAAGTGTGATTGGACACACAAGGAATTTGTCTTCGGTGGATAGTACACAACCTTTGAAGAAATGCAGATAAAGCAGATTTGAAATGTGAAAGGCAGTGATGCCCTAGGCATCTATTAGTGATGCCTTTTAATTCTAAAAAATTCATGGAGGCCTAACCTTAACTTTCAGTAGATTTCCATTCGAAGGAATTTTCCCATATATTTTACCAAGCAATGCAGATAAGGCAGTTTGGAAATGTGAGAGGCCATGTAAGCATACCAACACAGTATAAACCTGTTCATGATGTGTTTTACTCTCTGAATCCATTAAGGTATAATTCTAACCCTATGTGCTGCCCTACCTCCCAGACACACATACAGCAAGAATTCTACAGGTGTTTATTCAATCTACCCAAACAGGTCATCAGAAAGCACCCCAGGTGCACAGGTCCAGATTCCAAGTTCAGCAAAGCAAGAGTCACTGAGTAACTGAGTCCAACAAGCACACACAAAGTTCAGGAAAGCCGTCATGATTTAAACAAGTCAGGATACATGGCATGAGCACAGAAGACACAGAACTGGGCATTTTGCTCCAGCAACACTCAAGTCCTCAGGGTGGGATTAAGTAGGCAATGCTGGTGCAGCCCTTCATGAGAGGTGTAGTGGCTTCCTCACAAGTAGTCTAGAAGATGACAGAATTATGGCTGTCTCCTCTGCTCTCAACTTTGAACTATGTATCTAATGACTGGAATTGGACAAATGTTCATTGCCTTGATGGTAATTCCTCCACTGAGTTTGGACTTAAAGATCTTCTTTACTGTCATGATGTATTCACTTCTAATCTTTTCCTATGTATTTTACAGGAAACTCAGATACTTCAGTGTGCTAGATGTTGTCAACTTGAAAGATATCCAGATATTTGTAGTGAATGCCCAGATATTTTTAGTGAGTGATATTCTTGTTCTTATTTTATTTATTTGTATCCTATATTTATTATTTTTACAAATAACTCAAAGCAGCAAACACCCACCACACCTTCCTCCTCCTATTTGCCTCACAACAACTCTGTAGAGTGAGTTGGGCTGAACAAGAGTAAATGGCCCACAATCAGCCATCTGACTTCCATGGCTAAGATGGAACTTGAATATACGGTCTCTTGTTTTCTATCCTGGTGCCTTAACCACTAGACTAAACTTCTCTTCAATTACCCCCTACCCAGCAGTTATGATGTAAAACCCATACTTGTATGGCAAAACTATTCACATTTTCCAAGGAAATTACTGGGAAAAAATGTATATCTTTCCCATCTAAAAAAATCAATTCAACTTTGCTGTAAACTCAGAAAAGCTTTTCATTGCATCTATGGAAAAATGGACTGGTAATAAATGACAGTGTACATGATTGGAAGGTAGATGTTGAAATATCCAGTTCTTTCCTCCCACTAATATAATATGTACTGCGGATTGGTTGAGCCTTTCTGTATTCCCCATTTCCTTTCCTAATAAGCATTAAGAATCTCTTTCTGCTAACCAGGGAATATATGGCAGGGTTTTTGAAGGAGAGGAATTTTGCAGATAATAATAAAGAAGTCAATAAAATTATTTGCACACTCCTGGACTATTTTTTGTTCCACAGCAAAGATGTGACACTTTCTGGAATGAACAGTGTAATTCTAAAATTAAAACTCATTGAGTATTCATTATATCCTATGTCTTCCCAACTACAAATTTCCAAGATGATATAAGAGAAGAGAGCAATATTTTCTATTGTCCTTAATTTTTGCTTTTAATATCTACCTACCTACCTACCTACCTCCATCCATCCATCCATCCATCTATCTATTTATCATCATCTGTTTCTCATCTCATTACATGCACATACTATACATATACATTTATAAAGCAGAGTATATGAATGTGATGGAAGCAGTGATGTTTTGCAAATATTAAATCTTTAGAGATGTGTAATGAATCAGTATGAGAGAATAATGTTGGTATATATGTACGATGTAAACTTTTTGATCATTTCAGTCTCTCACAGAAAATTGGAATGACTTTGGGGGAGGTTAAGACAGGAGGAACTTCACTATTTTTTTTGCTGATTTTTTAGTATTTCCAAAGTAGAAGGTTTCAACTTAGGAAAACTCCTACAGTAGAAGTTTAATTTGAGATCTCCAATTAATGCTCTCTTCTCCAGATCATATATCAATAATATATTACACCACTGATTTACAATAAGAATTAAGATAATAATGCATTAGTTACCAAATAGATATCTACAAGTTTGATTATTTTAATAGATAATAACAGGGAAAATCAAAACGAGATAATTTTCACAGAGCTGTTTGGCTTTAAAACTCATTTTAATTCTTTAAATGTTGGTAATAAAACTTAAAAATTGAAATGCTGTGTTAAAATTAGAGTTAGCCTGCCTATTTTTTAATCCACTAAAGAGCTCATGGAACCCTTCCATGATAATAGAAGCATAAATCTCATGTGGCACATTTACAGGAACCTACTCAACAACTTGTCTAATAAACTGTGATAATATATTTCCAAAATACCCTATTAAAATCACATCTATATAGCAAAACATCTAGACCTCACTGGAATTCTTGTTGCTTTATAGCAATAGTTGGATATATTTTGTTGCTTTCTTGGGAAATTGTGTAGGCACCTGAATACCTGTAAGTCAAAAACATTTGATTGATCAAAGGTCTGCTTGTGGTCATAATACAAGAATAACTGCCAAAAATGTATATGGATATTGTTTATGTTTCTAATTAAGAGCTAAAGATTGGATCTGATGGCTGAAAAAAAATTGTAAAAGTTTAACATCTTACGAATTTGATGCATGTCTTCTCAGAAATAAGCAGTACAAAAAGCTTATGTTGTCAAATAAAATATCAAGTAGGAAATACTGGCAAATCACACTGTGTTCATCACTTTTCAACAAAGACACACATTGTTTGTAGAAATTAAAGCATTTTTAGATTTAGGTAAGAATTAAGAAGCTTTGCCAATCATGAAGATGTTTTGTATGATTTGAATTTTCTCACCAGATTTTAGTGGGATTTGATCTGCTCATCTGAGAGTCTAGTGAAGGAAGAAACAAAATGAGAGGGTGGGTAAGGCAAAGCTGCCCTCGACATAAGTGAAATTAGGTTGGGCACACCCAGTAACATGACCACCCAGCCAACCATTCCCACTCAGCTAGTCATTAGGGCACAGAACTGGTTATTAAAAAAAATTCAGTCCACCACTGGTAAAAACCGTATAGAACTGTTGACTTTAGTAGATAGAGTGCATATTATAGTCCCAACTATCAATTATGTTTAAGCAGGACTAAATCAAACTGGATTTGTGGAGTGAGTAGGGCTTCATGTTGTGGTTTTGTGGCTTAAAGGTAAGATATTGTCCTCCCTCTCGGAAGGTTCAGAGTTCAATCCTAGGCAGTGACAGATGTTTTTCTCTCAGGGTGCAAAGAGAAAACATTTGCTGTGAACTCCACTTAGGTGTCAAGAAGGGCATCTGGCCAGCAAATGTTTACCTCCATTCAGCTACCCTGACAGTACTCCAAATAGCAGGATTACAGGGTCATAAAAAAAGGAGAGCCCACACTCCAAACTTGTGTTCTCAAGGCCATACATAACCCATTGCCCAAGCCATTAAAATATGGGAGACTAATGGAAAAGAGATCACTACACAAGAAATGATCCAGGAGATTACAGCATAAGACCCAGGATATCACAACAACAAAACTCACAAGGCCATCACATAGCCCATTATACCAACATTGACCCCATCAACCAATCAAGAGGCAGCAGTGTGGGTTAGCCTTGTGGTCTCACGTAGGCCAGATAAATTGCAGCCATATCCAGCCCACGGGCTGTAGTTTGAGGATCCCTGGTTCAAGCAGTAAATTCAAATTAGCTTTTGTTCTAAGTGTATTCTGTTTATGATGGCAATCCCAAGATCCAATTTTGGAAAAAATTATACCTAAATATACAAAGGTGTTAATCTGTTCAATTGGTTCACTGTGTTTTCCAAACACCATGATTTTTTATTTAGATTTACTAACTCTTAGGGAGTTATACTGGCAATAAGAGCTGAATCTCTTAATAGTCTACATAATCCTACTTGTGAATATGATAATAAAATCATATCATCAGTATAGAGCAAGCTGTTACTATATATATTTAAGATTATCGGCATATGTACCATGGGATCTTTCATTAACCGTGGCAAACAGGTACTTATGTAAAGGGCTTTAATCAAAGCCAGGAGTCTAGGTTCTATTTTAAGAGCTTTCAGTTTACTCCATAGTACTTCTCTGCTTATGCTACTGTTAAAATATGACGTTGAATGATCATATATATATCATGATATTAAATATCATATATATATTAATGCATATTATCCTAAAATTTATTTGCTATTCTTAGTTCTCATCAAAATATATTGTCTGTTGATGAAAATCATATGTGCAGATGATGTTATATACTGTAGAGAGGTTCTCTTTTTAGTGATTCCTGATAGAACCCTAACACATTGAGCATAGTCTGCACACATTTACTGTTTTAACCAATTTTTGAGATTACTTACTGACGGGCTACCTTTCTTTGAATATTTTTCACTCTGTTAACAAGTAAATAGGTTATTTGGGTCTCTAGGCTTTGTATCCAATAATTGATACAACCAATCTCTACAATTTTAAAATGTTTAAAATTATTGATCTTTAATCCTAACTACAAAGCAATGGCAAGTAATAATCAACACCTTGTACTCAATAATTTCACTCAATAGTTTGGTACAAATGCATAACTAGATTATGGATATCAACAATTTGGATGCTGTTATCAATATTCAGTATTTGTTAGGAAGAAAATATGGAGCAAATGAGATAACAAAAATATTGCAATGTTGAATAAATCTTTTTTATAATTCAAGGCCAACAGTAACTCCTCTGGTGCATTTTTATTTAGTCCTGTGCTGGATAAATCTCCACAATTCTCTGGGAAGTAAGAAGAATTAAACCAGTTTTATTTTCAAGTAATATAATATAAACAAGCTGATCCATGTTTGGATTCAGTAGAAAAACTGCATTGGATAGTTATAGTCATGTGTTGTTTATGGATAGGAGTATATTATTAATCAGTAAATACAAGAAACAGATCTTGTAAGAACAAATCTTTTTGGTACTATAAACTTAAAAGATTTTAAAGAAATGCAACTACTAAATGAAAGCATAATGCACAACTCTGATTTGCATTGAATGTGCCTGTGCATAACAAATAATAGCAAGCTTAAAAAATAATCAATGAATGTTCTCATAGTACATAAACATTTGCTGAACTGCTGTGATGAAAGAGACCCACAGCTAAAATCCAACATACAAAGGACAAAAATATTATTCTTCATACCCTGATTGTTCCAATTTTGTAAGCAAGTTAGTAAAATAAGATGGTTAATATGCACAAAAATACTAATAATACTTGATAAGAGTTGTAGAATATTTTTTCAAGATTTATTCCTTCTAAGACCAGTCATACACTATTGCAGCAAAGCACTAAGAAGATTATGGGAAACAGTTATCCATAGTACGACAAATCTATATATTCATTATACAATTTGGATCCAAATTGATGTATAGTCTGTTTATTAAATAAAATTTCTACAATTGTATTTTTGTAGGGATCCCTACAGATGCAAAGACTTGGAAGGGCCAAAGGCAGTTGGAGAAAAATCAGTAATCAAGGATCTATCAAATATTATAATCATAGCTCAATCTCAATCTTGAAATTGCTTTCTCCATATAAAAAAAAGTTAAGATGACAGCTAAAGCCATGTAATCAAAGTCTTGTTCTTTTTTAGTTCATTAGGCCGGGATTGCATGGGTGTAGGCAGTGCATTTTTTTTTAACTTTTTACTTTCCTTCTGGATGTTCCTGAATATGTGCACATTTGTTGAAGGTATAAATCTTTATAGATCCTGTGAGAATCAGGGATTTTATCTTCCAATAGCTGGAACATATCTGAGGGAGAAAGAGGACTTTGTTTCTTATTTGTCAGCATTTTAGGGAAGGGTGTCAATGATTGACTCTGATTCAGATTCTTCTTTAAAAAGGAAGGAACAAGAATAAGTAAATTTTCTATAAAAAAAGATCCCCAGTGAGGCAGTACCTTGACATAGTTGTGGAACTTAATGTACTCCAAGGAGGATGAGAGCTATGCCAGAAATTCAACCATATTTCACAAATCTCAGCAGAGGGTTAGCGGTTGCAGTACTAATGGAAGATAAGCTGTTTACCTGTTGCAAATATACAAAGACTGAAAACAAAGAAATAATGATCTGTTATTACAAAGATAAATGAAAATGTGGATATCTGAAAAGAATGCACTAGTTCTGGAAAAAAACAACATCAAGTAAAAGAACGAATAGAGGCTAGCAGATCAATGCTATTTATAATATGAAATAAAGTATTCACAGAAATAGAATTAGAAGAACTGTCAAGGTCTATCTAGGGCAAAGAACTCAAAGTCTTGCCAAAAGTAGCTCAAACCATAGAGGTAAACAAGAGCGAACTAATAATACAGATGTTGGCACCACTATTGAATCATTTCTATCCCAATTTAGGCACCTTCTTCTCAGCCTTCTCCTTAGAAACAACAAAGACCTCTAACTGAAAAACAAGATTAATTGGAACAATGCACATCTGAGTATCTAGAACAAAACAAACACAACAGAATAAAGTTGTCTGAATAGAAGCTTGTTGCAAAAAAAGCAAGCATAAGTGTTAAATGATGCCAATATCTTCATATGAAACACAACCATCAGCTCACTGCAGGAAAACAACAACTAATGAACAGCATGGCTGATTTTCCAGCTGAATGCATTGGATGAAAAATCAACAGACAAGAAAAAAGCCAAACAAAGTGGAACATAAGATTGAGAAATAAGATTAGCATGCTCAGATACAAGCAAGCTACAACAAATAGCTTAAAAATAAAATAAAATAAAATAAAATAAAGAAATAAAAGAAGTTGAAAAAGAAGACAATCCAAAAATTGCTAATCAAGAAGCATCAGCTAGAAACAAGGAAAATCAATGAAGTAGTGGAAACAATAAAGGAACAAATAAGCCAAGAAAATCAGCAGATACATTTAAATTGCACACTATAGTCAGAATTTCCAATTTCAGTTGAATCAGAAATGTTTATATCAGTCCATGAATGGAGAAACTACAATGAACCAGTCAATACCCAATAAAGAAAGAACAGTGTAGTTCTGAGAGCAGCTATGTCAAAGCAATACAACAACAATGCAGCATGGATAAAGGAGATTGATGGGAATAAAAAAAATCTTTGAACTCATTTTTTTTTAATAACAGCAGAAACAGTGGAGAAAAGGGCAAAGAAGATCAAGAAGCACTGGAGACCTGCATGGTTTTTGGTTAAAACATCTCACTGTTTGCCAAACAGTTTAGCAACAGATGGAAAGGACATGAAATTGAAGACTGGCTAATTTTTGGTAAATAGCACACCAACTGTGAATATTACACTCAGAAAATTGATACAAGAATTTTATTTTGCTGGTATAATGTTTGATATGACTGTAATAGAGCCTGCCAATTACAGTTGACAATTGCTAGGTGAAGCCCGCCCCCCATCCTTGATCTCCCAATGAATTATTAAACAAATACATGATTTGTTAATCGGTGCTTCAGGAGTGAGAGAGGACCTTGGAGGTTTGTGCCCTGGTCCTTCCAAGGTCTCTTCCACTCCTGTGAGATAGCCTATGTTCCACTTCCTGCTCTTTGGGTCCACACACACCTTTACCCACTCCTATCAGATTCTTCCAAGCCTTAGGCCTGATTTCAATCCCACCAGCCCAAACATCCTACTCCTCACTTACCTTTTGAAGACTTTCAAGGCTTTCCAGAGGGCTGGAATTATTGCTTGGATGAATGGCATGATTCTGGAAGTAGCTGCCATTTTGTCCCATCCACAGGACTTAGTGCTACATTTTGGAGCCTTAATGAGGTCCACAAAGTATTGTAGAAACTTTCTGCAATGTTCAGAAGGTTCTGCAGTGCTGTGTAAAGCTTGTTCAGGCAGGAAGGAAGCAATTTGTTTGGAGCCTTCCTTTCTAAAATGGGTCTTGAGAGCTTCAAAGGGTAAGTGGATGGGTGATGGGATGTGGGGAACAAGCCCAAGCACTTCAGGTTCCTGCATGGTGGGATGGGACGGAAGAGAGGCAGGAGTGCTGCAGTGTCTGTTTTAGTTGTAAGAGCGAATGACTGCAGGGCACTGCAGCCATCATAACTTTGAAACAGGGTGGTATGTAATTTTGAGGCCTCTGTTATAACTTTGATCATTCATTAAATGACCTGTCATATCTTGAGGACTACCTGTATATTATTCCAAAGCAGATTGCCAAAATCAGTCCTTCACAGTTAAAATGTTCTGATTTTAAAGTGCAATGCTCAGTAAGTCTGCAGAGTGATGCAAAAAGTTCTAATGGCTGAAATAATGTTTTTCAAACTGATACAAAACAGATCCTTTAAAAGCTGTGATCAGATCTAATACACAGTACACACATAACAAGTCAAACAGGGCCAGCTCTAGACATTTTGGCACCTGACACAGTCATATTCTGGTGCTCTCTGGTTTGGTTCATCTTGCAATTTTTTATGCATTTAAAAAAATACCCTTTCTTTCTTTTTTTCTCTTTCGATTATTATTTGGGGTTTTAAGCTTTACACTTTTGACTTTATGCACATTTCCCCACCTCAGACATTCCTCCCCTGTTGATACTATGAAACTAAATTTAACTCTTGAGTGGGCACACTGGATAGAATACATGATTACAGCTTTTTACTTTTTATTTTGGAAGTCTTTTCAATTTTGGTGCTACCTAAAATTTGGCTCCCCTAGGAACCTAGTCTTAGCCTAGAGCTGGCCCTGAGCACAAAACTGAAAGTACAGCGAAGGCACATACAGTAAATATATTATATAAGCAGATACTTCAGAAATAGTTTAAAAAAGTATTTTATTTTTGTTTTGATTACGGTTGATTACAAATCAAGAAAACAAAATGAAACAGAGGAAAGGTTTTATTAAAGGTACAGTGAGGAGCTTAAACAACTAAAATGACTTATGAGTCACAAAACATTACAAATAGCCACAAATGTAACTAAAAACAAAATAAATATTTAGAATGTTTCATGAGGTCTTTTAAACTTCAGTATTTATAAAATATATAATACTTTATCTTACAATTGCTCTGCCATTTTCTCCAGTCAGTATTTAAAATTTATGATTTATTACAACATACAAAGCAATGAGAATGTAAATCAGATAATTTTTTTATATAATGGGAAACATAGCTGACGTTATTTTAATATTCTTTGCCAAGAAATTGTATCTCCTTTAAAAATAGTCATTTCCCAATCCTATATATATATACATATTACTTAGACATAATTGTATCATAAAGTGAGAGAAAAATACACTTAAAACTATAGAAATAAATGTAACAATGTTGTTCAGAAATGTCTGAAAATTTAATATTATAAGAATGATTAAAATGATAATTTTAGAATATCTGAATAGGACAACACTTTAAATCAAAGGAGCTTCTCAATAGATTAATAATATGACAATTTTGTTCATTTCTCGCTCATGTTATTTAGAGACATACTTTGGCTATAATCCTGTAACCAATTAAATTTTATAAGTAAACCTTTTCAATAGTTTAACTTGCTACACTGTCACTGATCAGAGACTCTGTTTGTATCAATAAGAAGAAAGCATACATACAAACACATTACACGTCTTCATTGCACTGATCTGACTGCAATCACTGTGACTCTGTGTGCACACTGATTCACAGAGCACTTTGTCAACAGGAATAATCTATCTCTGAACTGGAGGCCAATATCTGAAATCCAAGTAAATCAAAGCATTATCTCTTTTGTAACATAAAAATTATAGATTTCATGAAATTTTCAGTCAGTTTCATAGGGATTCATTTTCTAAGGGTGATTGATATTATTAAAACACTGCAAATTATTTTCATGAAAATCAGATTAACATAATTGCCAACTTTAAATGTCTGCAGGCTCCGAACGAAGACCCTCTGAATACATTATTTCAATTCAAATGACCAGCCACGTGCTGTAATATTCTCTGCCATCAATATTTCTATTTAAATGTTTCCTTGTGCCCTTTGTTTCTGTCTTCAAAAATACAGAATAGCCTAAGGACTGTGATACAATAGTGGTGGAGAAAATAATATATAATTTGTTGTGAGTGGCAGCAGAACTGATATATTATTGAGAAACATTACTAAATCTACCATTATATGAAATGTTAAGAACATTTTATATTTTATTCACCTGAAGAATGTATTACAAGGTTATTGTAAATGCCACCAACAGCAGCATCAGACTGCTTGTTTCTTTATGTCATTAGTTTTATCATCTAAAGTGAAGGAATCTTCATTGTTTGTACCTGGCTGTATGCAGGCTTCTGTAAGATAATGTACTATAGATTTCAACAGAGTAAAAAATTAGTTGCAAGCAATTGTCACACAAAAGCTTCTTCACTACAGATCACCATATTAAAAACTGAGAATCTGGAATCACTATAGTCAGAGTATTTGCTCTGGAAGTACCAGAGTCATAAAAACAGTTCTCTAGAAATTGTAATATACAGTGTCTTCTCTTTTAAAATGGCTTATAGAGAAAAAAAAATACTTTTAAAGGAAAATAGGTGAATGCTCCTTCATGATTACATCCTTTGATGACATCGTTAAATATTAATTCCATTCCTTTCCTTTCTATCTTCATCTTTTTCAGTTAGGAAGTTTAGCATCTTAAATACTAATTTATTTTACATTTGAGTACTTTGAGCTGTTTTAAACTCGTGTGCATGTGTGTGTGTGTGTGTCAGGTTTCAAGTTTTCAGTTTTCAAGTCAGTTTTCGACTCCTGGTGATTCTTCCTAGATTAGTTCCTGCAGTTTTCTTGTCAAGATATTTTTTGGTGGTGGGGTTGAGGATTGGCTCGCTATTTCTTCCTTCCTAGGGCTGAAATAGAGTAACTGCCCCAAGGTCTTCTGACTTTGTGCTTAAGGAGTAAGGGGACATTTCGTTCAAATGTAAATACTCTTTTCAAAATAACTCATATTGCAAGCTTAAGCTACCCTTTTCTGTTTCTATTACTCTATTACTGGGATCCAAGGTCTGCTCTATACATTTACTATGAGTTTTCTGTTTCTTGGTTAGCAGCGACCTCGGAGAACTGGAGGTTCCACTGAAACAATATCATAGATACTTCTTTTCTACCTTGTATAGGTTCTTTAGAACAGTGTTTCTTAACCTTAATTACTTTAAAATGTATGGACTACAAATATTCATTTTCAATGATAATGCTACTTTTTTAAACATTCTCCATATCAACAAATTATATAATCATTAAATAAATGCAGTATGACTATATAATTAATCCCTTAATTCTACTTGGGATATGTAATTCAAATAGATCAATTTGAATGTCATGCTGTTTTATGGCTTTTAAAGTAATTTCATAACAGCCAGTTTGGGACATATGACCAGGTATACTGGTCACAACTATAAGAAATTAATATATTGCAATTATACTATAATTGTGCAGCAGTAAAGTGTGGCATTTTAAGGCACAATCAAGATAATTTCCATTAATTAATATTGTTACATGAATTACAAGTTGAATAATAAATGTAACTTTTGTATGTAATCCTGCTTTACACATATACTTGACTTTTGACTGTTTCTATTAAAGTCAGTATATTTATTTGTTACAATTATAAATATTTAGATTGTTTTCCCTTAAAGAAGAGTTGTGAATTTATATAATTATATAATGAATATAATGAATCAAAATATTCCTTGATTTAGATAATTCACAAAATGGACAAATCTAATGACTAATGGGTCATTCTGTCAGATATTATCATGAATTCAGTTATAAACAATATGGGATAATTTAACTAAATGATAAATTTCCTACAAATGGCTGTGTTTGCATTAAATGGTGTATGCTAGTGAATCTTTGCTTTGTTTTCCCATATCATAGGCCATCTCTCTTTGTGTCAATATGATACATGTACAAAGGAGAGTATTTTGATATACCACATGTTACATTGCTAAGTAACATCCTAGCATGTTATTGACTCATAATAGTTCAAAATTTACAATTTCATCTCAACATCATCATAAAATAATTTAAAAGGCATGTATATAACTCCTTTTAGGTATTTTTTTGTGTGTGCACATAGTACACAGAAAAAATTATATCACAGTGGCTGGCTCTTCTAATGTATTTAGAACGATCGCTTTATTGTCACAGAGGAGCTCTCCTCTTACTTAGATTATGCAAATGTGTTGAAAACTGTAAGCACTTTCAAATATGAGAATTGAAGGAGCATATCTCTCTTTCTCTAAAACACACACACACACACACACACACATTAAAGCATCTCTTTTTTCAGATTGACATGGCTACTTCCTAAACTGCTTTCAGCTACCCCTGAATGTATGAACAGTCACTTGGCCTTGCCTTTTCCTACCATGGGCTACAAAACATCTCTTTTGAAGGATCTGCCCAGTCTTTACATTATGAACAAAAAGGGTTCTTATTTGCATACTCAGCAATGAGTTTTTCCAAACACTTGATATTTCACATATAAGGGGTATATTAAAATCAGTCTATAAATATTATAGTTGAAGATGATACTTATTAAAGAACATATTTAGAAAGATATTATTATGTTTAGGATTAGAATGATAAGAATTCCTGCTTAGGTTTTTTTTTAAGAACTTCTCAATTCTTTTCCTAACTACTATGAGAATAAAAAAAAAACCTTCTTTATTGTAAGGTGATTTTTAATCATCAGTTAAGCTACAAAAGTGTAAATAAGTCCCTTATAAGAATAAGGGACTTATTTTGTAGTTTTTTAGTAGACAATATGAAAATTGCATTTAAAAATTAAACTTTGTACAAGATTTTATTGTAAATCAGCGTGTTTGGGAATTGAGAACCAAATCTGGCAGATAACAAGAAATTTCTTTATAAAATATAATAACAGGAGGCATAATTTAACATTATCTTCTAGTTAAGTCATATTAAAACCACTCTGAATACTAGATTTCACCAATAAATCAAATCTGTATCTAGAAATACAATACTTTGTGGATTTAAGGCAATCTTCCCCAAACTAATGAATCCAAATCTACTGAGATAGAAACTTTTGGAATTTTTCTACAGAATGCTGTTGGAAGCAGCTATGCACACAGGAAGGCAAGAGACAGCACAGGTTTCATGATGTTGTTATGCAAGTGACATGCATTATGTAATTTGCATCAGTATAACTCATATCATTGACACAATGATGCATATGATGTCAGTGTGTCTTAGAATGGACATCTGAATTGGAAGCTGCTGTTGCCAGGTCAAAGCAATCTAGTTTAATTTTACTGTTTCATTCTAATACTTCAGTTTCAATATTCTAATCCAGAATAAAAACTTAAGTTTGAGAAAATGTAGATGTTGTAAATGCTCATATTTTTTAGATTGAATGACAGGGGACACCATAACTTGCTATATCAGGAAAATAGTTTCCATACAAGGATTTGCAAACTGTTTAGCCCTGAGCTCTTCCAGTTGTGATCATTAAAAGAGGCAATAGGAAACACTTAAAATGAAACCAAAAAGAAGAAAAGTCTAACTACTATAAATCCAGAGAAAAACAGAAAATGACACCCCCGCATTCCATTGTTTGTAATCCAACATTTTATACAGATAAAAATAAAGTATATTGGGACATTCTGACAAATGCTACAAACATTCAAACATTTTGTTTTTATGCAACAACTGTGTAAGAGGAACACAAAATCATGTAAGTTCCCCCATCCCCCCTCATAAGCCCTTTTCTGCTCTGTCTGAACACAAAGTCTAACTGGCTTATATTGGAGGTTTCAAACGTGAATGGCTTCAATATATTTATATTTAATTTTAAAACTGTTGGTCTAATATGGCTATATGTTGATCATTACAATAATGGCTTGAAAGCAAAATAAAAATGACAAAATGACACAAAATTGCAATGATATTTAAGGTGCTTTCTTTTCCTTTTTAAAGGAGTTATCACTTTTCATGGCCAGTTCATTGTTCTTACACGCTCTATGCCTTTTGCTTGCCATTCTTTCATATATAGTCTGTCAAGAGAATGTTACTTCAAATACAGAGCTGAGTAAATTGTCATATAAAAACATTTGGAAACAAGGAAATGATACTGCTCTATTATTATTGAGATTTGAAAATTGTATTAAATGCTTAAGCATGATGATGCATCAGTTACTTTTTTCTTTGAATGCTGTCACAGCACAATCAAGTTATAGTAAAAAGATATTGTTCCACAATGGAATTTCCAACTTCCTTGTGTACTGCTGCTTTGTAAAATTTAAATTTAATTTATGATCTCATATGACCATGTTCCGCAGAAATTGCCACATATCTTGAGTCAGTTCTAATGCTTGCTGTTCTCCAAAGAATAAGCTGATAAATATTTATACAGCAGTCTTACATTCTTGTGGAAGGATACAAGTACAGGACTGGGAGTTATCAAGTCATATATTTTAATTTGCAGCTACCAGATGATGTGGCAGTAGTAGTAGCAGAAGAAGAAGAAGAAGAAGCAACAGAAACAGAAGTAGTGGCAGTTGTGGCTTGACTGCCAACATAGAGTGGGTCCAAACATGCCACTTTAGCTGCAAAGAATGAGTGGATGCAATGCAGAACTGCAAATAAATTTGAAAATTCCAATTCCTGAAAGTGAAAACAAATGGTCAGGTATGAGAGACAAACCCATTTATTTATCATATATTGTGATAAAAGCATCAAGTAGTGGTTGCAGAGACAGAAACACAAAGACTTAGGAAAATCAAATATGCTCATAATACACCCAATTTTATTATTCATTGTGAAACTAAACATTTTTGTCTTATTACAAAATTCCTTTCTTTACATCCAGATTACTAAAGTCAGTTTTTATAATACATAAATTTATAAATATATATAAATTTGCAAGTATAATTTACATTTCCAAATAAATGGAAAAAGATAGTTAAATAAAAAAGATACTATGTGATGGGTATAATCCTTGTGGTTTGCTCTTTTAAATAGTCAAATAAATTTTAGCTTACATACTTTTTTTGTACTTCATTTTTTTAATCAATCCGCAGAAACTCAGAAAAATTCTGATCATAAAATTGAAGCAAATTTTAAAATTGGTGTGTTCTAGACATTGTGTATCAGAAGAAGAAAATATCAGAATATTGTATATAAACAGTCTTTTTTTACCCATTTCTTAGGCAGGCTATTCCTCAAGCACATCCCTATTTTTATAGTTAGAAGTAGAAACAGGAGACCCTACAACATAACCCACTGTGACATTACTAATTTTTTGAAATGTAGATTTTTATCCTATGTATCCCTACTGAATAGGGAAATAAAATTTATGGGATTTTTCCTCTAAGCATCCAATCTCCCTACTTTTCAGCTGCAGAAGTTACTGCCTATATGATGTGATGACATAATGAATGTACCATTATTGGCCCACATCAGTCCTGATATTTTAAAAGAGAAACAAGCTATGTTTCTACTTTTCTAATTTTTTTTATCTGTTACTCCTTCTCTATGTGTGTGTGCACACACACATACACCCACCCACCCACCCCTTACCTTTGAGTTAGCTTTCACTCCCAATGATAGTATGGTCAAGTCTCTGAAGTTTTCTTGGAAACATTTTAGAAAGTAGTTGCCCTTGCCTCATTCCTAGGGCTGAGAGAGAGAGTGTCTGTCCACCCAGCTGGCTTCAGACTGAATAAAGGAATAGAACTCCTGGTCCACTAGTAACTACCCTGATACTTTAACCACTACACACAGCTGCTTTTTCTTCTCTTAATTAACCACAGTCATATTGCTATGCCCGTTCTGAATTCAGTACACAATGCTCTGGCTATTCTGGACTCAGACAAATTGGATAGAAATGGGTGACAGTATGTACATCCTGTTATTTAGATACCAATAATTTGATAATAGGAAAGTAATTTTGTTCTTCTCTTTACCTTTGCTTCAATCTGCTTAGTGTCGGGATTTTGAAATAAAAATTTAATTTTGCTCTTGCCATCATCTGAGGACCCTTTAAGCTGAGAAAACTTGTACCGCCATAGTACATCCTAAAGGAAACAAACAACCAAAACACATATATACATTAATGCACAAAACTGCTACAGAAGAAAATGCATATCTGGGAAATTTTCAGTCTACCAATGATATCAATATTAGAAAATACATTTTTTTCCCTCATCTTCAGTTAACGTATTTAATAATGGAAGAGAGACATCAGGAAGAAAATAGTTATTTATTTAATTTTAATTTTAATTTTATTAAATTTCTATACCGCCCCACTCCCGAAGGACTCGGGGCGGTGAACAGCCGATA